>JAQFYM010001207.1:0-37416 GCA_034694785.1 Agrenia bidenticulata | reverse complement strand
GTCGATAAAATCGGTTGCGGGGTTTAGGAGGAGATGCTGTACAAACGCCAAAAACTGCATAACATTAATATGATGATATTAAATTGTAGAATAATAAATATACGGCAAGACAATAAAGTTACTCTTCAATGTTCTGAGGGTGATCTAATTACAGTGCAAATTGATTGAATAGCGGTGTGATACTATATTTTTTAATCGGTTTAAATGTTTGTATTTAAGGATAAAACTATTACATTATTTTCTTGTATTCGAGGTATTTTATTTAGGTAAAATAAATTTAATCGAGATGAATAAGTACGTTATTTAAACGTGCTAAAGATGCGGCTATATTTTATGTTCAAGTAAGATTATTAACATCCTTTCACTTCGATATCAGATGACTATATTCATCGGGCTTGTGTACTTTTGTAACTTGAATCAAGGAAAGCTCTTCTGATACCGTCTTTTGAAATCATTATAAGTTTATGTACCACCTATTATTTTTTGTAAGATCCAGACTTATTTACTTTGACCGGTTGTATCGCAATAAAGGCTCAGAATTGTAGTAAACTGAATCTCAATGTTCAAGAGATCATAATTACTAATTAATATAAGAAATACAAATTAGAAATCAGTCATACAATTAGATTCAGGATTTGTTACACAAATATTCCAATACTATGCAAAATATTCAGTTGACTGTCCTTTTTTATTTACACTATTAAAGTCTACACAGCTCAGGATGTAGTCCAAGAAGAGTGGCAGGGTAACGAGATAAGTCGTTTAAACTGTTTACTTAGATTGTTGACATTAGTAATTGTTGCTGATTGTGCGTTTGTTAATCCATGCATAAACATTGCGTTTATAATACAACCTCTTGTTTACGTAAGGATACAATGTTAGCTTATTTCTATTATAAATACACGTGTGTTCATAATTGTAAGAATATGTAAAGAATACAATTTGGAAAAGCAAATTGTAAAAGCTTGAGAATCTTTTGAATATTACGCAATAAAATGCGTTCGTAATTCGCATACATTGTGCTGTTTAAAATATTCAACTATATATAAAGGATGTTATTCAGCCCAGAAATATCAAAAATATTCTTTCCTTAAAGATCCCCGTTAAGCTCTACATATATTTTTGTAATACTATTTTCCCCTAGAAATCATAAAAGTTAAAGGTGGCATAATGTTTGCAATTGTAAGTAATTCAGTATTTAATTCCTTATTTTACAATAAGGAATAACTAAATTAATTGACCTGAATCCGGTGTTTTACTGTTTTTACAAACTATTTTTTGTAGCGGATATCCTTAATTTTGTGGCTTTTTGTGGGCCTCGTGTTCCTGACCACACTTGAGAGAGTAAAAGCAAGTCCTCAGCATTATCATGGTCACAGATCTTATGGAGGGTTCGGAGGTTACAAGAGTTTCGGGTTTAGTAGAGGTTATGGTGGGGGCTATGGTCATCGTCACTACCCCTCGTATCACCAACATGGAGGATATGGAGGACATTTTTATGGAAAATAGTATTCAGCGTGATAGAATAGAAATCTTACGAAGATCATCTAGTTAGAATTTTTTACTTTGAAACTTGGATTTTGTAATACTTTTATATTAATTGTATTGAGAGGGGTAATTTTAAGTACAAGATGGAATATTAATTCAATACTTTTTCCCTGAATACTTTAACATTATGACTCTGATGATGATAGGATTCTTAATAAATAAAGTTTGATGAAACCGTTGTACATATGTTACAATTTTGACCATGTCACGCTGTACTGGCAATGGTGTTCTGAAAGATTGTAGTTGTTAGAACATTTAATGTTTACTTTAAATATTAGGGTTGGCTTGTTCTCTAACGAGGGTCCAAAGCTTTATTTAGCCCGTTCGTTGGGGCTTATTTAGTTCGGTGTCAACCTAGAGGACACAGGAAGGAAACTTGTATTTTTGAACTGTTGTTGGGATTTTAGAAGGAAATCTTAAGAATGAAAACCCCATGTTATTATTCATTAAATAAAAACTCTGAAACCAAATAGCTTTAGGGGAAATCATGAAGTTCTAATTTTAGCGTGTGCAGGAAATAGTGCAATATCATCACCGCACTATAACATTTTAACCACAACAAGAGGAAGGAAGCTATTTTGGTTTGAAATTTTGTTTGAACTATTTTCGGGAAAGTTATATTTATTGGATATTTTACCAGTTTTTTTTCACACTTAGGTTCGAATCTTTGATATTTGATCAACATTTTTCGTCTCATTTGGTTTTAAGAATACCAGTGATACAACCAAAATGAATTCAAGCTTGAAATTGGTAAGCTTTAGCTTTTAAGTTGTTACTATTTTGTTCATTAATATTCCAAGTTGCGACAGCATAAAAAAACATTTGTAACCAAATTTGTAGGTTCTGCTTGGGTTATGCCTTCTTCTCGTTGCTGCTTCAGTTTGTGAAGCCAATTGGGGTGGACATCACAGAGGCGGTGGATGGGGTGGCGGTGGCCGGGGTCACCATGGAGGTGGAGGTCACTATGGAGGTGGAGGTCACTATGGAGGTGGAGGTAGGGGTCACTATGGAGGTGGAGGTAGGGGTCACTATGGAGGTGGGGGTAACCGTGGTCACTATGGAGGTGGGGGACACCATAGAGGTTGGGGTAAAAAGTGAGTTTAAAATCGATGATCAATCATTGATAAATAATGAATTATTTCATAAACTGTGTTGTACATATTGAAGAATTGTGTTATTCTGTAATCAAATTTACCGTCATAAAATCCTTTGACACTGAGTTAATTATTATGTATGTCGAATTTGTTTCATTTTATTATTTTAAAATTAAAACAAGCTTCTGAAAAGCCGGTCAAGGTAATCTATTAATGCTTCTCTAACTATATTTCTGTATAGATTATTAAATAATTATGGAAAGTTTTAGCTCAGATAATTCATCTTATGTTCAAAAACTAATTTCAGATTTTAGCATCACATAATTCTATCTTTTGGAAATTGTTTTTCCTTGAATTTTCAAACAAAACCATCCTGTTTAAATTTTAAAATCATATAATTACTGAGTTTAGATATCTTTTCCAATATCCGTTTTAAATAGATCCAATCGCTTTCACCTGATTCAGACTAGGGGAATTTAGTTTTTGAATTGTCCATACAAATAAGCCCCAGTAAATGAAACAGCTTGTCCACAATATTCCTAAAATTACTTAATAATAACTATATTAGAATCTTATATAGTTTTTAAAATCTAAGTTTTTATACACTACGTTTCGGAAATGACGTGTCCAAGATTTTCAACTCAAAGGAATGATATTACGGCCTGACTATTTAATCCACTTTAATATTGAGATTTAAAAAGCCCGAAATAGCTTAGGAGCGTGTAAATTAAAAATGTAGCAAATTAAATACTATTCATAGCTTTTTGTACTATTCAAGTGAAGCGAGCTTATGAATAAAATTACGCGACAACGTCGGAAACTAATTATGGAGACATACATCCGATTAGTAAAATTTTCAGTTGCCCTCCGGAAGAATCAGTCCTACACCTAAATCAGTACAAAAGCAAGATTTTCTCCAGGCGTTGATGAAATTAGTAGGTTTAATGATATCAGTAATACAGATAGAAGCAAAAGCAGTAGTGGCTATAGCCGCGTATCTTGTATCTAATAGGAAACCCCATACTTTGTCACATATTACAAAGATAATCTCATTAAATTATGACAGAAAATGAAAGGACTGCCGGAGAAAGTGTAGGTGTATGGGATTAGGATTATTCACTCTGACTTTGGCGTGGTTTGGCAGGCGTAGTAGTTGGATTAGGTTCGGCTTGTCTCACATTTCTTCTTGTTTATTTTGGTGACTAAAGCATCAACATTTTCCCCCGGCTTGAGTTACTCACATATGGTTTCCTGGAATAAATACATCCGCAACTTGTCGGGTAGACCCAGAGTGGAGAATGGAAATAACTAATAGCTCCTTTTTATATTTTTCCGTGGAACCGATTATATTATGTCAGGGTGATTACTCAGATTCATCGTTCTGAGACGGTTATATCGAGTTTAATGCACTTTTCCTAGTTCCTCCTCTAACGCTATTCCTTATCAATCAAACCCGGAAGGTAATTCCGCTCATGATATATTGTAGAGCATATGGAATATGCAAGATAAGTAGAAAGGCGGTTTGGAGGTATCTTTAATTTTTCATCCCATCCCGTACAAAACAGCAATGACAATACACCCACAGACGATGTAGTATCATATTGCAGATACCCTGTAATAGGTAAATATGCACATCTCACATTTTTGAATAAGCTACTCTGCATATTTAAGATATTACATGCCTTTGTTGTCTTTGTTCTGGTCATAATAACTTTATTGTGGAGACATTAAAACTTACACAAGTATAATGTTATTACCACCCACGCAAGTCAAGAAGTTTTGAGGAAAGTAGAATGGGTAGTAATAACTGCGTACACGGTTACCCAAGTCATACAAGGGACAAATTTTATTGACGATGGGGGAGATTGAAGTGATTAAGCGTTTGTATAACGTTGCCTCCAAGTTTTACTGAAGAAAGAGTAGGGATGGAATTTTGACTACCAGAAGAGGAGCTTTTCACGTCCTTTTTGTATAATTATCATTTTGGTTGGGACGGAAGTAGGTTATGATGATGCGATACTATTTATTTCAAAGTTACGAGGATGTAAATATTAATGAGGGATTCCGTATTCTACTTGCTGCAGTAATTATATACTTGAGAAGTGTGCGTTAATGTCTCTGTTTTTGTAAGAAAATTGTTTAATCATTTTTTTTCTGTTTCGGCCCGGTCGGGATTGTAAATAATTGTGTAAAAAGGATTTTCGATTGTCAATATGATTGATGCGTCATATTTCTTCAAATCTTACTTAACCTGTTTTATTCCATTTCTTAAAAATATTAATATTTTAGTTGGTTTATTGACATCAAAGATATCTAAATTACAGATTATGCGTCATTACACTTGATTATTTATAGTTTGGATGACAGTAGTTACAAAAGTTTGTTGATTGATACAGACTTCATTGAATGAAATTAAAATTAAAATTAATAAGATATTCTAATAAAGTACTACTAATATGTCGGGGATGACAATGAATAGAAAATTGGCACTGGTAGTTTGGAAACCGAATGGAATTGGAATCTATATGACGAGGACAAAGGCCTCACTAAAATGTAAATAGTTGTAATCTATTAATTAGTTTAAGGTGTTATTAGATATTAAGTGCAAGGAACTGTATTCTCACTATAAACGATCGTAGATCAAATATAATTAAATTAGTAATGCCAATTACTTAATTATCTTATCCATCCAGGTTGTATGTTATGGAACACACTTCCATAAGATTGGATATTAGATAAGCTAAGTTACAAAAAATTCATTGCTAAAAGAAATGAAGAATTTGTGTGTAGTTGAACATCTACTGCTAGTTATAAAATTAAGACTAAATGACGGATCTGCATTGACATCGTCCAATAGCAATGGAATTGTATAATTTTATGATTCAAGTGTCGCTTATGGAAGAACAGAATGTTTGTATTTTGAATGTTATGGGCAATTATAATAAAAATTATCAATCAATCAATTAGAACCAAGCCTGAAATTAAAGTTAAACCAATGAAAATTTCTTAAAATCCCAAATTATCCAAACAAAGTTTCTAAAGTATGAAAAAAACAAGAAAAAAACATTTTGGGGGATTCTACTTCGAGTGTTGTTGACTTGTTAAACTACTAAAGAAGTAAATGCATCCAAGAATCGTTTCTACCTATGTTTGCATCATCAATTTTTGTGTTCAAAAAATTCGAATTGATCAACGAAAGTTCTCATCTCGCTCCCGCGCTGAATTTCGTAGCGATCACAAAAACCGAAAAAAAATTGAGAGAGAAAAACTCTAAAACCCAAAAGTATTTCAACATTTATCGTTCTACCTAAAAATCGTTTTCTATTTCATGAAAAACAATTGAACTCTGTTGAATCCCAATCAAATACAGTTTTCATCCCCCCGAAAATTTCTTCAGTTGACAAATAGCTTTTCAGTTGTCGTGTTTATAATTCAAAAGAAAAACGAAAGGAAAACACCCCCGGGTTCAATTGTCCTGTTGGCTGTCACTTATCCGACTTGAGAATGCATTTATGGACATTTGGTCTCACCATGGCGCAGCCGGGTATTACCTTCTTATCCATAGTACTTCCAAAGTAGTACGTACAAAAGCTTATGATGAGATTCGCTCACTTCCTACCCGTTTCGGTGTTTCAGTATCCTCCGTTCCTTTTCCTCAATATAAATTGGTCTTCATTTGGCTTTCCCTGTCTCAGTCTCCAGAGTTCTTTTCGACAGATATAATACTATCTCAAATTGGCCAGGTCACCAAATACTTGATAACACTCAAACTATACAAACTAGCAATAGTAACCCATCTTTAGTACTCACTACAAAAATATACAAATCACCCTGTTTAAGTATCACATTTTCTTGTGAAAACTATTCATACTTTTTTGTCCTTTCTCAAGTCTTGGTGACAGAAAATAATTCCAAGAGGAGAAAACCAATCTAGTTGGTCTCACTTTTCACTCTGTCAGTCTTATGAGGTGTACCCAGAAGAAGATTTATTGTTGGAGTCTTAAGAGTCTGGAATAATAAGCATTAAAATACAAGAATTATTTTGTAAACTCATCAAGCGTCGACTTGCTCCGAATTCCCAACGTTTTTGAAGACTTGCAGTGGCTAAAACATTATTAAGGACATACGTTGATCAAGGATCAGAATTTGAGAAGATGACGAGGAATATTAGTTCAGAGCGGATCGGATCAACATGCCTTAGCATTGTGGCAGTTGTATTGAGCTATTTGATAGCAGCTTCTAGCTCGGCAGTCGTAGACTCCAGGACCAATCCGTCGTTTAGATTAGAGGTAAGTTTCTCTATTTCAAATTTTCTTAATCTTCAATTAATATTTTAAGTATTTATCTGTCCAATAGTTTTATTTTTACATCAAACGAATTTTCATAGTGTCTATGAAATTAATTGTGGTAAGTTTCCAAAATCCACCAAACTTGTGTATCGGAATAATTCCTGTCTACTCTACGATTTTGGCTTCTTAAACGTAGTAGCAAGTTTGGATTCGTAATTTGTACTACTAAATAATTTAAATTAATTTGAGAAATCATTATCTCACCAAGGCCTTTAATAGTGTATAATTCTAACCTTGTCATTCAGAAATGTGGTTTGGATTTGAATGTAAAACATTTTTACTTTCTGCTTTCTTTAAAGCATGAACTTGAAGAATATATTTTTAATGTTTAAAAATTGTAATTATTCCTTATCTCCAAATTAAAAACGTTTCTAACCGTCCGTTTCTCAATATGATAGGCACAGGTTGAGGCAGTCGTACCCATGAAATACATTTGCTTGTGCCTGTCTTATAATATATAGTATCATTCATATTCGTATTCATATCTTGCTCTAAAAACCAATTTCGTATTTTCGAATAATGAATAAACTCTGGGCTTTTCAATGTCAGGTCACAACTTCAAAGGCAAAAAGAACTAAGAGGAAACAAACATTGCATATTTGATAGAAAATCTAAGAAAATAAACTACATGCCCCAATTTGAATCCAAAAGTCGTCCAAACTCTCTTGAGAGTCCATATAAATAAAAACACCTAAATAATTTTTCAACTCTGTTATGACTACACTAGCTTATGACACTTGTTGAATACGTAGGAGGATCTATCTTATTTTAGCTTCATAAAAGAATCCATCTTTCTTGACCTTGTAATAGAACCAAAACAGCCCAAACTTCTTGCCCGAGATACTGTAAACATATTCCACGAAGTACATATCCCCCTGAGAGAGCAAAGTAGTCACTCTCATGTCACATGAGACTCGAGTGTCGAGACCCTCAGCAGAAAAATGTATGAATTTTATCGACTGAAATTACCCACAGGGGCTGAGGAAGCATAAAGAAAGCTGTCAAGCGATGTATATTAATGAAATTTCATTTATTTATTTAAACAGTTTACAACTTTCAAGGCATATTAGGGGCTCGTAAACTTTTGACGTTCTCCAGTTCCTAAAACCCCTAGGATTCCTCATTAAATTTCGTATCGTTTTTGCAAAAAAAAGTTTATTTATGTAGAAAAATCCTTCCTATTTATCAAGAGCTTACATTTTCCTTCTTGGGGAATGGAGTTTTTCATTTAATGTAGTGTATACAGTCAGCCGACGCCTGGTTGAAGTTTTGACACAGAGTTGGTAAAGATATTCAAAACTTTCAAGTTTTCTCGTTTGCATAACTTAAGAAAGGGAGGAAATCATCATTAGCTGGGAACACACTACTCTTGTCTATGGTTTGGCGAAATTAGGAGGATGCTATTACAATAATTGTACACCCGCTCAAGTTTAGGACAGGAAATGGTGGTGGTGGCAGCGTAGCGTTGTTACCTGAATAGGTAAAAAAACAAATCATTACTCTATAATTAACGGTGGCGTATTTTGCAGCGATAGTCATTCCATTTTTCCAGCCTTGGTTGGCTATTTAGATTTAATATTGCTTATTGTTTATGTAAATGAGCTAGTTTGGAGTGCTTCAAACTTCTATACCTTCAATTTCTAATGTTTCCATTCAACCGGGTAAATAATTGATCACAATAAGGGCTAATCTAAATTCTCGGCTCTGTGACGGCTAGGCGTTTCTCAATTTCAAATCTGATGTGGACAAATTGATATGCTAATGCTAGGTTGACATTGACGATTAGGAAGTCTCACCCACGCTCAGTCCCTGGTGACAAAATCAGTCGGGATTACAATGCGTGAGGCACGGGCTGGAACGGACTATGGAATAATAAAAGTTTGAAACTGGGTAATTGAATTTATAAGCTTTCCCACTCATGAAATTCAGACTCAGAGAGTGTTAATTCATTCATCCATGTCAGAGACCTTATAGTATGAGCATGGATGTAAAAATCTCTGGTCTTGTCCGCGGTTTTTGTTGTGTAATCGGTATTGAAATACAAACCTCTAACTTTCGAACAGACCAATGGTACACAATTTATTCTATTTTTAGGAATATGTCCACCTACGGTCTTTCATAAAAGTATTTCATTTGTCCCGTGTCTCCTTTCTTCTTGATGGATTTAGTTGTCTGACTTCCATGTTGTTTTATGAACTAACAAGAGCGTAAGGTCCATAGTGAGTAAGCAATTATATCCTAGGACAATGTCTATAGTTCTCTTAACGCGTCACTCGTTTAAATTTCTGAATTTCAGAAATTTTCAACCCGGGGAGATTATTGAGAGCATGTTAGTTGGCAGAGAGGGGTATAAAGTTGCGAGCATAATAATCTAACTGTGGCCATCCTTTGATGTCAGTGAGGGTCGTGAATTCAAATTTTTTTGGTACTTGTGTCTGCTTCGGCTTGATTGTCACTTGGCATATAGTTGCCATTACATTTTATAACCTCTAGGGCACGAACCGATAAATGACAAAGAATAAAAAGCATCTGCTCAGTCATCTGAGGTTGAAACCTTTTGTAGCCAAATCGCCATAGCTTTGAGTTTTCTGTAATGCCGAGCTGCAAGTTTCTGAATGGATGAATATTTTAGTCAAGGTTTGCTATATTACCAGCAATCCTGTCATTTCTGAGTGCATTTATATATATTGTTTTATATATAAGATGAAAAGCCACAAGTAAACGAAACATACATGTAGTAAGACAGCAAGTATATATTCCAATTTCTAATATAGATTTTGAGATTTTTGACTATTTTACAAGAATTGGAATTTTTGTGATTTTATGAAAATGTAATAAGCATATTGGGTAATACTTGGAAAGGTTAAATTTTAAATCAAATCCAAGTAAAGAAAACTAATTTGCTTTTTCTAAAATTTTAATTATCTTGATTTTAAAATCCCCTCCTCAGTTACATAAACCGTTTCAATTAGCTTGCAGTAGGGATTCACTCAGATCTCAGCGACAAATTTTGTCCCAAAAGGCTTTCAGTCATCATATTGAATCCACTACTGACTATCCGTGTGTATGTTCAAGAAAAAATGTTTTAGAGATTTTGCATGCAAGCAATTCCACCGGGTCGGGAGGAAGCCGGAATAAAAATATGCTATATTGTAAGTCTTATGTGTGCCCCCCCCCCCCTCACCCTGAACATCAAGAAATCTCCTTGTGTCTTCTATTGGGATTTTAGTAATCCTTAGGGGTCCAAATAGCTTAAGGAATCCCCAATCTAGAATCCATCATGTACAGGAAGACAGAAATGTATATTTATTTTTCCGCAACATGCAAAAGCTGATAGCATATTTTTTAAACATAATTTGCAAACTACTAAATGTAGGTACTAAGGCTTTAAGGATTCCTTACTTTCAAAGTTTAAAACATGCACAAAGTTCCAGTGACATATTTCTTGGATTTTGAGTCATGCTAATCGGGAGTTACAAAACAGTGTGGCTTTTGAGCTTTTTGAAACTTCCTATGGGTCACGTCACACACACGCCCACGGATTCTAATCATATGATTTGGTGGACTCAAATTGTACACTTTTGGCAACAATAACCTAAGCAGTCTTATAATAAGCCCATAATTATAAATCTAAACGTTCTTTCTCTTTAAATTATTTTATACCAAACTCTCTGATACCTCAAGGATTAAAAGTGCACAATGAGAGTCCTTAGTAATAAATTAAAACAACAACCCATACAGCTCATACAATGTTACAGGTTACAGCTTATTATGCCTCGATTTTGATCCCTTGACTGTACAAGTCTCAAAGTCTGAATATATTATAAACATGTATTAGTAAATCTTGACAATATTTGTTTTGTATTATCTAGAAGAAGTAGAATGACATCGTCATTCTTCCAGAGCTTGTAGCCTCAGTGGTTGTAATTTTTTATTATTTCCTCAGTGCACTAAACGAGCAAGATTGGTCTTTTAAAATCTTTGTCTGCATTCATACTCGAGCATACTTGTGTGTGTATAGGGCCTGGGACATCCTATACCATCACACTTGACATTTCTACCCAGCTATGAATCCTGTTAATAACACTATTTTATTATGCATCAAATTTTACATCCTATTACCCTTGCATTTTCCAATCTTCTCTGAGTGACCTCCTGGCTTGGTTCATGTCGTTAAGTAGTAGCGGTACTAAATTGGAAACCGAGTAGAGTGTGTTTATTTCGTGATGGCGTCCCGTGTTTTTTGGGAAATACACTTGTTACAGGGAATTGCTATCTCGTGGGTTGTTAGGAGGATAATTGATATTTTAGCATTAAAGACTTACTTGCTTGAAGTGGCTTGCACAAACTACAGTATAGTTAAAGGACTTAAATTGTATTTTGAAAAGGTAGAACTTTATAGCTCTCAAAAGTTGTCAAAACTCGTAGGCTTATGTGCAATCAGTTCTCAATTTATCTGATTTGGGCTCTTTCTGCTATAACTGATGACTTCGATGGTTTTTGTCTCTTCGCTAAGAGTTATAAATTATTCGGATTATGAACCAGAATAAATAGCGATCCAGGTATAATATTTTTTATACTATAGCTGATTACGAATTCTAGAGGCATAATGTAGTCTATGTAAGCGTGCCTTAAGATTCCAATTAGATTAGGTGCCACGCTCTAAGCTCCAATACAATCATTAGTCATGCATTGGCCCCTTGAGTACGTGTAAACGAGCTGCAGACATCTCGTTAGGACGTCTCGAAAACTAGGAACTTTCTTGTTTTTCCTCACAAATCATTACTACTACAGTATACTCGTTAGAAAAACTTCTGGGAATTTCCTCAGACCTAACAATAACAACCATGATCATGATTGAAAAAACAGCATGCGGGTCTACGACCGAGCAACACTACTTAACTTTCTGCTACAATCGGCTGTAGAATTCTAAAATTCCGAATGAAACTAGTCAAAGTTCACTACTCGGATCAGAGAGCTTAGGTCAGGTACTATATTATGAAGCCAATTGGATTCTTAAGGAAGATGTGCTTTCTAAACCTTGTATAACTTCATATACACACTTAGGTTGGGATTGGTGGCAGCTTATTGTAGTCGATTCTTAGTATTTTGTGGCAAAGGATTACGCAAAAAATTGGACACGTTTTCGACATCCACGACTTTTTCCATGTTTTCACAGCTTGGCTTTAGCATAGAACAACACGGAAACGATCTACTCGGATTTCAAATGGTCTCTAATGACAGTAATGGTTTAAGCTGAGTTTTCCCCCGACTTACTTATATCTTCATCATCATCCTCTTCTTCCTCACGGTGAGGATAGAATAGGTTTTAGCTTCCCAGTCTATTTATTTATACATGTGACACAGGAATGAGAATCCAGCTGGGATCAAAGTCATTAGAAGATTCACTTTCAGTTTCGAGACAAGTATTTTGTCCTTCATATTTTTTCTCTCTGGGGATTGTTACCACAATTGTCAATTAGTAGTAGATTCAACAGAGCTGACAAAGTTGTATATTTGATCCGGTTGGTTAATAAGGATTTATGGTGTATTATGTATCTGGTTTTGGTATGAAATTGTTTTGACTAAGGTGAAATCCTATTGAAGGGCAACTAACAATAAGCCTGAATTCTGCCATTGCTTATTGCTTCAATAAGCCGTTGAATAAGACAGAGTAATTGACCATATACTATCAAAATCTTTTCTTAGCTGACAATATTGACAATGAAAAAAAGCTGTATCAGATAAATGATGACTTCTACTGTTTAGTAAAAGAAAACTGAAAGTTAATTATCCTTTAATATAACCAAGACACTGAGGCAGAAACGATGCTTCCTTCGTGAGTTCAAGAGATCTTCAAAGAGTGAAACTTGGGTAACAAAAGGGTTCAGTTTAATTTGATTATGATATTCTCGACTTTATTGCTATGCGGTTTTTTTGGACACTTGACCTAATTACAAATACAGGATTTCTACACTCTCCACCTCCTTGTATTTTTGAAACAAGGAGCCTTGGAAAGAGGTTTCAAGTTAGTTTTTAGGTTTCGTAAAAATTTGAGATGGTCTGGAGGGACCAATGTCAATTTTCAATTTCAATGAATCAGGGAATTAGAGAAGCTTAGAAGAGCTGCTTAACTTATGGACTATTGCTTTGAGCTTTATTTTGTTCCATCAAACATGTATTTGCCACAGTATGGTATTTCCAGCTAATGGTTATCTCGTGTTATAAAACTTGGGCATCTTGCACTTGAGATTGTTGAGATACTTCAAGAAAATCCTATGTTTTTCTCATATATATTGCACATACATTTGTAACCCATCCTCTCTTTTCTACTTAATCTTTGGAAACCCGTTTTCTCTTTTTGAGAACTGTAATTCTTCAGAAGATGGGAAAACGTGGGGTTGGGATTCTGAACAGATGGCTTGAAAAGAATGTTAACATACCTTTAGCTGACATTCCAAAACTTCAGGTTCAGGCAGATTCCTTCAAACTTTAGAGATAGCTGAAAAATGTCAAAATCAGTTGCTAGAAGCAGACAGTTTTGATCTCGTACGTGTAAAGTCGGTGTAGAATATTGAGAAGCCTCTGGTTTTGCACAACCTCCAGTCATCAAGTTAGAATCATGTGCTGGATTGTATTAGTCTAAATAAAATATAGTATAAATATAATATAAACTGTTCCCAATAATTTTGATTCTATACATGATCATTGATGATGACTTTTAAATTATTGAAATAGAGTGGATAAATAACTTATTGAATGTCACATTATCGGTTAAACTGTCTTATGGGGGCAAATTGGACTAACTAGTCGTAGAGGTTGTCCACAGGGAATTTCTTTAAAGGTCTCACCTACTCTTGTGTAAAATGTTCTTCAGGGGAAAATTTGATTTAAACTATTTAAGACAAATTGGACAATTGGAGTACCATCTATCAGCATCTAGACAGCCTTCAAACAAGTTTCTAAATATGCATTAACCGCTGAAGAAATTTCCAGGGTCATTCTATTTGACCTTAACCTAATGATTCGTAGTTAAGTTTTTATGTATTATATAAATCTGATCAAGATTAATAATTTTATTTGTCTGCTTCTCTAGGATAATTCAATTGACCCAAGCGAACTGCTGCAAGACCAACATCCCGAAGCACTTCTCCCACCTCCCTCACCCTCGTTTCATATAGTTGATGGTAAGTTTTAAAGTTTAATAAATATTCAATCTTTGCCGGTATTACAGCATTGTATTTACCGTCTTGGGGGTTTCTTTTATCCAAACAATTTTCATTGTGAAATAGGAGAGACGCGAAAGCAAGGAAATCTAAATAATTAAAATGTATTCTGCATTTACCCCTACTATTTGTTTCTCATCAATCTGGGAGACAATAAAGAGAATTTCTAAAGCATTGATAGAGTATTGTATTAGTGAGGTTGAGTTGTGTTAGAATCTTTTGTTCAACTTAATAGAAATAGTTACACGCTCATGTTAAATAAATATGTGCATACTGCATACATACAGATGTATAAGCACATGACTATCCATCACTTAACTAAACTATTAGAGCTAGACAAGCACATGTAATTGTATTTGTAAACAGATTTGATTGGAGAATAGACGAGTTGCGTATAAATTAGTGACAAATGTCATTCTAAACGACATAACAAACGTATGTTATACCCTTCAGTTTTAATGGCTTAATTTATTAATGTCAAGTGCCTTTTCACATTACAGATATATAAGTGCTTTGTAGTTTTCAATTCAAATCCTTACATTTTGGGACAATACTATTAAACGTAGTTACAAATATTTGATTCGTTTCAAACTTATTCGGAATTTGTTTTCTGATATGTTTTAAAGGCTGACTTCACTGGTGTATATAAATTACTGTGATATGAAAACTGAGACAGCCATCTGAGCCATCCTTCTACGAATAAATTCTCAACTAGCTATGCATTAGGCATTTAATCGGAAATTCTCAAAAAACATTCAAGGGCAAATAATTTCTCAGCGTTTGCTTTCCAAAGTGCTAGAAGAGGGAATGTACTAAACCATCTTATTATCATATTTCATTAACTTTTCCTTTAAAAATTATAAACTGAAACTCATCAACCAATGAGCTCATAAATCGATGTATCGTATTGACATAATGTTGATGTAATAACATGTTGCTTTATGAACAGAATGTGTTGAAATGACGATGGATGAAGGAGTGTTTCATTACAAATCCCGTGGAGGAGATCAAGTCTGTGGAATCTATTTGGTGGCCGACCCTTACAAATCCATCACAATCACCGTCGACTATATAGACGTCGGGTGTCAGGACAAAGGTCTAATCAGTGTAAGTACACAAGACAGCTAATGTCTTTTAATCTCTTACCAAGGTTTTAAGTTCTTAAGTTTTGTCACAAATACAAATTGAGTGACTTACTTATTGTTCATGGAAAGACCAGCAGATCAAAAGGGCGATTTTAGTTCCCATATTATCCTTCAGTCAATATAGTTTCCATCCGTGGAAAATCCTTCCTTTTCAAATTGGAAAGGCTTACCAGAATCAGACGTCAATTGCATAAAATCCTTACGGACAAAGGCTAGACAACTGAGCTTGATTAACTGGTATGATAAGTCTTAACTTTAAACAAAAGAGGTTTTAGAATTAGGCGGATTCTAGTGTCAATTAAGTTGACTCTAATCTTCGCTACGCTTTCTTTAGCTTCCAGGATCTTGGAGTTTCTGAGGTTTTGCAGGTTGTCAGTTCTGGGGAAGTTTGAAGTGCTTCTCTGAGAAAATAATCTCACGGCTGTTAGATTTTTAGTAATTTGGGAACACATCACATCAGGGTATTGTTTTCTGACAGCCTAACTAACCCATTTGTGAGCGTCCAGTGATAAAGAATAGTATTGGTTTAGGAACAGCTCAGGTTTTATTCGCTAGTAAAAGTAAAATGACTTGAAATTCTACATTTTCAACAATGTAAAGCTTAGTAAGTCAAAGTTTCAAATGATTTCAAAAACAGATTCCACTAATTAATTTCTGAAAATAAACCCCCATTTATACTCCCACGCCCCACCTATACCAAAACCACCCACGGATTTCTCTCTTCAGTAATAAAGATTCATCTCACCATCCAATTTCATTAAGCTTGAATTAAATTCCCCTAATACGTTAGCTACAATCTCAATTCTTGAGCTTCTGTCCGTAATAATATCAAAGGCCGCATTGTTGATATTAAATTTGTCTGATCCTATGCACAGCATATAGACTAGGCAACAAACTCTCTTTTCCTTATCATAAATTCATCACGATATTATGATAAGACACAGCTAAACTTTGAAAGCACACCCTAACCACAACCTCCCACCTGGTACATTACTGCCGGACATGATGGACTGCATGGAAATTAAGAGTACGCAACTTGTGAAATGACGTAGGAGCAAAGACGAAGCCTATGTTAAAATGAATAATTCATAAAGTATATGGCATCTGATTGTGCATGTCACATGAAGAGGAAGAACGGGAGAAATTATGGAACCACCTAACTACTCCTTTGTGAAATGAAAATAAGTGTCAACTCTCTAGACACCCGGGTTGTCCTTTTCCTATTTCTGTCCATATCGGGCATCATCAACTCTAATAAACCGACCTTACCACCCGCGCCTTTCTCCTTCGAGTTCCAATTGTGTACTGCGGTTAGATATTGTGCTAATTTAGAGCATGGTCTATATAGCTCACATCATGTAGTTAAACATTGTTGCAAATGTGGATCAAACTCGAGTCAACTTTGACGCATCTGGAATCTGTGTCCGTCAGGAGAATGAGATTTTATATCTAGCCGTCATAATGTTCAGGATCGTCTTCTATCATTTGTCTGTTACATTCCAGTAGGGAAATATCATTTCATGCCCTTGTACTCAATTTCATGGATGCCCTGTGTCAAGCTCTCTTGGAACACCTTTGGGTCAATTAGGTTATGAGTATGTGCCATGAGCAAATCATTTGAATTCAAAGCTTACCAAACAAATTAGTAGAAAGTTATGTAGAGATTACAATCGTTTGGTCATTCTGTAGTGTTACAAATGTAACAAACAAGTAATTGAAATTCCATTGTTTTTAATAATTTTAATAATTCGTTTGAAGAAAGTGCCCAAATAATGCAATCACTGTGGCCAAGATAACTAACTAAACTGGTCGGTGAGATTAACACAGGCAGTGCGAAGTTTAGTAGTAAATTATTTTTATAGGACATTAGTTACTTAGTTAAATGATTGTTAAATGCTGGCATTACTTAGTTAAATGCTGGCATTAGCACCGCCATGGAGGTATGGGAGAAGCATTACTTTAATTATGACCTGGAATGTCCAAAGTTTTAGAACTCCATCCATACGCTATGGAATATAAATAGTTTTTCATGCTTTTGTTTGAAAATTAAATCTTAGTAGCAGGACATTGTTTACCCGGAGGCCCTTATTAAGCACATTGTTTTAAAGTTTAACTTGAAAAGTAGACAATTACCTTCCACGGGTAGTCGGGCTAGGGTTTTTGACGTGAAAATTTCTTGCCTATTTAAAAAAAAATTCTTCGAGGCATAAACATAAGCATAAGGGCATTGTCTGAATTTATAGCCCTAGTATAACGGCCCAGTAATAAAATATTATTTATGAGTTCAGATAACATTGAAATCGGAGCAAAATCCGACTTTAACCCAAAGGCACCCGGAAGATTCTTCAATCTTTGTTTCATCCAATTAGTTTTTCAACGAATCCAGACGGTTTTGAAACTCCTAACGTAACTTTATTACCCAAAAAACCAAAGCAACGACCATAATTAGGTCCTTAAAATCCTTCAATTAGGCTTATGAAAAAACTTGCAAAGCTGTCATTATCACTTATTCAAAAGTTAATAATTCAAAAAGCTGCCAACGCCAATTATTTTTTTAACCAGTTGCCATTCTCAATTAAAAAACTTTCTTAAACTTTGACGTTGCAGGTAGTTGACGGATGGGAGCTGAACGGAGAAGTCTTCCCCAGTCTTGAGGATCACGAGAAGCCCCCACAGGAAAGGTTTCATGACCTCTGCATTGATCCTGCCAATCGGAGGCATGAAATGCGACGAACCTTCACCTCCACACAAAATGCTGCCCTCATCCAATACAGAATCCCTGCATATGGCCAAGGTTTCTCCATCCGGGTGCACCACATTGTCAATCGACGACGTAAGTCTTATCCTAACCTAATTGTACTAGAGTTTTACATCAACTCGGATATGAAAAAACACTGGGCCAATTAACAAAACTAAATCCTCTTTGTGGAGCTCAGCCTGCAACATTCTAGTTCAGGATGTAGGAGCCGTCTACAAGTTGGAGAACTATGGCCGGGAAATAAATTGCAGTCTAACAACCCTTTTTGATGCTAAAATCCGGGTATTATCGATGAGCACAGGAGTCCACGGATCTAAAGTAAAATACCCAGCTTCTTCCTCCCGGAGCCATTCTTCAGGAATCTACCATAAGGTATCATTGGCCATGCAGTACAAGACGTACCCAGTAACTCCCGGTGCTTTTCCATGCACATTCAATTCTTCCAATAAAGTTTTAACATGTCATTTCGTTCACACTTTGCAAATTTTTCCATTTCCGTTTCCCCCTTGAGATGTTTGAACTCACACCAGAGCACAAGTACCAAACCCTGTAGTGCAATAGTACTCCACTATCATTGCAAACTTTTAGCAATGAGACTTTTCCTTACGGTTTTTGTTGCATGAGGCTAGGGGAACTGGGGAACATGTGGATTCCATGTTGAGAAGACGAATGGAAATGAACCATTAGGAGGAACCCAGGTGGCCGATATACCTTATGAGATTTTTGGATATCAATGGATTAATTTTTAATACACATGCAGAATGCTAGATTCGACATTGTATGCTGTTGCATTGTGGATGTGCTTTAATTATCTAACTAGAGCATGGCTATCTGTCACTAAATCGTATAAGCTGAAAAGGGATATATTCTTCCACTGTCATTTTGTGGGTAGTTAGTACCCTATTTTCCCCGGTGGGACTTGCCTTATATCTTTCTGTGGCTTAAAGCGAGTTGGATGGAATGTTTTGCTAGCTGCTTACAACTATCCCATTATTCCCAATCCCAATGGATCAAAGTAATTCGAAATCCAATCTATGAGAGATGAGAGAACATGGAACGATGAAACATGAACGAGGGGATAATTTTCAAAAGGGGATGTTTATGGAGTTGCCATGCATTTGCGGGGGAAGTCAAAAGCTCGTTCCAATCAAGAATCCCTACCTGATGTATAAAATTATTAGTTTATTAGCAAGTTTGAGATTAAATGATACGATACTCATGGTCATGGCATTCATGATATGGTAATTAATATCCGATTTATGTAGATTGGAAATTTAATCATGATGGGAGTTCCTCATATATTATTAGAGGTTCACCTTCCATGCAGTGAGCTGGAAATTCGGTGATCAGCTATGCTTGAGAAATATATTGGGAAATGTCGAGTGAAAGTAGGTGATTAGAATGTAAGTAATGTTTTTAGGGACGGGCGATTTTGCAAAGAGAAAATAAAATATTGTTAGACATAGGAAAGGACACTGACGTACCAAGTATTTTTTGAGAAAGCTATTACACAATTTCGCACTCAATCTCTAGTGAAGTTTGGAAAACCTTTTATCTTAAATCAAACTTTCTAATTCTACGATTCCTAATGATCAATTTTATTGAGAGCGTGTCAATGACTTCAAAACGGAAATTTCCTTTTCAGAAACTTGATTTTTTTCTTTATCATTTGCTGAACACTTTTTAGACTTTGCTATCATCCCCAAGCACAGTTTGAAACAAAATGAAATTTCACAAGACGTCATATAATGATCATTCCAACGAAGGCAAGTCATCCAAAGTAATTCTAGACCCTTCATTAAATTATAAACAGAATTTCGTCCTTGGAAATAACGAATGAGAAGCTATAACGTTCATCTTCATTAGTCTTTGTAACGGCTTGAGTAATTAATTCCTCGCCCGCTCTAACTCCATTCTTACCATCATTCCATCATCGATGCCACTCTTCATCCCATCCAGTTAAACTGAATGATTAGCTACTACAAAGTCTTGCGTTGTTTTTTTGAAGTCTTAAATGCTTGTCTTGACACCCTTTTGAAACAGTAAGCAATCAATGCACTGCTGCATAGTAGAATGTAACCCGCTAGTGCTATTATTATGAGTACACTAAATGAAACACGGACCATCAAAACTAATGATACTATTAAGGATGTAAATGTGTTTGTTAATCGAAATAGTGTGGGAAGATGGGTTTACACGATTACGTCCAGATCGGTGGATCCTTGGGATTAGATACGTCCAAAATGCTACCAATCGAGGAGACCTGCGGCTATCAGCCTCAGCCCAGTAAGTTCTTGCTGATTTTTTCACGTCTGACGTCTCTACTAATCTGTTAATTAAGTGCATTCTAGGACTTAGGAGGCGTGCATTTCAACCAGGAGGGCAAGGGCATAATGCACTTAGGTACCAATGGATTACAATATAAGATCAGAACCCTCTTTGTCCCAGTTTAACACCGACATAACTTTAAAATGTAGAGAGTAAAAACAGTTAAATAGGCAGAATTGAAGCATATTGCCACTGTCTCAAGACGTAAAGGGTAGAATATTTGCATGCAATTGCTGTAGTGGCACTTATTAGCAGGGACATGGTTCATTTTAACCCTTTGATTACTTAATTACAAAAAAAATATATTTCTACTTACACTTAAAAGAAATCAGGGCAGTGGTAGTAGTTTCAAAGATTTGAAACACCTCGGGACTCTGAGGACTAGAAACGTGAACAGGAATTAAGAAAGGAGCCCTCATGTGAGAAAACAAACAGGATTAAGAGAACTCATGTACAATGCTCGGAGGTTAGGTTAGGGAAGATGTAAGAGGTTTAAACCCGCTATCTGTAACCAGCATGAGCTCGCTCCTCAAATCCTTAGGAAGGATTACAAGTCTCGAGTTTTTGGGTTCAAAGCGATAATAATAATACATAATAGCCAGTAAGTCTCTAGCTCTTACGCCCACCCTCAGGGAGCACAAGGGCCTAATAATTACGGCTGAAGAGGCTTAGCACTAAGCATGGGGTGGTATTAATTAATTATCCAATAAGTTGTTATACTGGTGATTATGTGTGATAATTGATATTGATGGCGTTTTCGATTCAAGTCTTGTATTTGTTCATGGTTTTATTTCGTCTCTTATTTGGTCTATTACAGTGAGCCAGTACACGACAATCTTCTGTGGAATGACGACCATCCGACTCGTTTCTAGTGGCAAGTACCAGAACAAAATAGTGGCAGAAGTAAGGAGAGCTGACATTGAGGATCTTGATAATGCTAACTACATCTGTGGGATGTGAAAAGTCCGTCTATTTTCAACCTTTACAACGTCAAACTATACATTTTAATGGATATCATCATGGGCTTATGTTATTTTTACTTATAAATATCAGAGTTGTTATTTGGAATTCCTTCATATCGATTATATTTCTAGGATCGTTCTGAGATTTTTTTTGTCAAGATATCAGAATGTATGGTTTGTTAAGTTAAGCTGGATTTAAGGATTCATAATACTTTGTTCAACATTTGTTTCCAATTAGGATGTGATTATTAAAAGGGCGGTGGAAATTAGTAAGTTGCGAAAATGTGACTTTCTCTCAGTGTTTTGGGATTAGGTTAGGAGATATGTTATAAGGTTAAAAGCTTCATAGAAGTAACGGAAATAATAAATATGTTACGTTGATATGTCAGAAAATTAATTATTAATTACTACTGTAGGTCAAGTATAAAGTGTAGTTTGTAATTAGTTAGATATTTGGCTGGCTTTATGAACTCTTGATAAAATGATATGTAAATTAAAAGGTAAAAATTATGTGACTAGCTCTGTGTAGATTGATGCCCAATTTTTAGAGCAGAAGTAATTTATCGGTTTGAAAATGAAGTTTTAATTAGGTCTGTAGATTTTATTTAGTTGAGCATGAATGTGTCAGAGTACGGAATTAAGGGAATTCTTAAGGGAGTGTCGGATCTGTCTATGAGATACACGTACTATAGAATGCCAAGGATTGTATAGGCTTGTGTAGATGTTAGGATGTAGCCCTTGTAAAATTCGATGTAATTATAACAAGTCCGTAATGTGTAATACTATAATAATTTTTGGTCCATAAGAGCTTGCCCCCCCCCCCTCCCATCTTCCAAGCCACTGGTCTACCGTGAAATTAGCTAAACTTATTCTGAACTAGTGCTTAAACTTAAGTCATAGTTTTTTAGTCCCCTTTGAAACTTTGGAATGTAATTAAATAAGAGTTTTCATCCAAGGCCTTTTGTTCTTCGGAGTTGGGAGTGTAATTCTTCGGAGAACTGCGGAGAATAATTTCTCCAAGTCTTTTAAGGCTGTGATTTGAAGTTTAGGACCGTTGACACAGAAAATTCGTTGTCTTTTTGAGGTTTTGAGGTGCACAGGTTATGGCTTTGGTTTCATTGATTGATAATTTTATTTAACGAGGCAGTAAAATTCAAAATATGAAGCATTTTGTTCTTCTATAAGTGACACGGGAAGAATGTAATACATGCATGGTGGGCATGCTTAGGAACTTGATAACAGTAGCTGAAAGTACATAGCCACATAGGTCTTATAAAAAAGTGTTTAAAATAACTGTGTATAAAAATGGATTTAAATTCGAATATTATTGTACTTTACGAATTGAAACACCTGACCTTGCAGATGTTATTCTGAAATATGTAATGGATGTCCCACAGGGACGTACCTTGTCCAGACGTATCTTGAGTTTCTTTGAAAAATCCCAACTTTAAAATGTCAAAAAAACATTTCAAACTTATTGTTAGATAGAAGTATTAGAACCCATAATGTTTTAGTACTTTTTGGTAGTATTTAATGTTACTTATTTTCAATACATAGCAGGTAACCACAGTAGTGAGTATGAAGTCATCATTATAATATCACAACATAAAGGATTTCTCAATCAGGTTAATCTTAGTTGTCGTAATTATCTATTTAATTTCTAAATTACCATATTCAAGGATGGGGTTATGACATTATCTGTCCTGATCATTTCATGAGTATCATCAAATTTATATCTAATTAATAAAATTGTTAGCTTATTATTCTTAATGTTAACTCTAGAGCTCCTCTACTGATAAACTACAGACCGACACAGAATGGAATAACATTTAATTTATTGTGAATAAATTACGTACTGGAAGTAGATATCCTGCATTTCAAAAAGATTTTTTCTCTCGGGTCAAATAATTTCTCTTGACCATTGCGGAAAACATTTCATTTTTAATGTTTCGTTGTTGGATTTAGCCAAATCCACTGATTACTTTGGTTTTTCATAAGGGTTGTGAAAAGACTTGTAAAACATTCGGAGGTCTTATGACAGGCTTAGGTTATAAAATTGGAAGCGATTGGGCAGTTTAGAAATTACTATTGTTGCGTGATATCAAGAATTTTTAATTTCGAAAGTTATTTCATGTTTCAAATTCAAAGTCTACAGAATTTCAACCGTAGCTGCTCGACTAGGCAAGGAAAGAAGCTTGGAAGTGAAAAGTTGAACTTGGTTGTGACTAATGAATGACCGGCTTAACTGTAGGGTCACCGATTTCAACTTTGGGCAGAACTGAGCAAGTTGTTCCAGGCTTTTTTCAGTGACCTGGAAAAAGGTCGCGCACTTAATATTAGATTCATTATACATTTGGATTGAACTCCAAACTTTATGTATACAATATTGAGCATTATTTTACCTCTAACACTGAACCTGAAAGCTCTAGCACTTCCAATTGAGGCAGAAGAAATCCGTTTGAAATCCCAACGTCAGTAAATAGCAACTTTCCACGGCAGATGAAAGTCTGCAGTTCTATACGAAAAAAATGAAAACTATATGAAATAAGATATTTTTTGGATGCAGTTAAGAACATTTGTTAGTATTATTTTACTTGACATAGATGACAAGGGTCTTCCAGAATGTCTCAATTTCTTACAAGTCAATCCATCCGCCCCTTTAGATGCCAAGTGAGCAGATACTTTTTTGAATAACTTGAGCTCAACTCCCGTGACCCCAAAGTCAGTCAGACCATCCGCTCGTTCTAAGGTCAGCGAGCTGAGCAACGGTAAGTTTTGAATCACAGCTTGCAGATCTGAATCTGAAGCTGACGCATAATTAATCTCAAGCTGGTTCAACCATGGAACACAAGTATGAAAGTCCGCCCATTCCAAGTCCGTGAGAACTTTCCTGTACAATGCCAACTTCTTGAGAGTAAATTTTTGACGAATCTCGAATTTAGACTTATCATCCATCGAAGATACGTTGAGTTGAACTCCCATTTCAGAAATGGTTATTGGAAGCTCCCAACATATGTCTCCAACATCAGAGAAATTCATTGGTAAAAACGGGACGTGAAGCTTCTGAAGATTCGTTGAAGTTTTCAAGAGCTGTCTCAGAGTTCCAACAACATCGGATTTTTGAGGGAAGGCAATAATTTTGCCATTACTTGGTCGGATTTCAAATCTCAATTCTTCCAAGTTCAAGCCAATTCGGCCCAGACGGTGAAAAACTTTTGCTAGCACTCCTTCAGTTTGAAATGTTTCTAGCAGGATTCTAATAGAAGACAATGACTTGACATTTCTCTCCATTGTCAGACTTATGATATTACACAGGCCTTCTTCCAGAGTTTTTACTGCCAAGGGGGTCATTTCTGATACTGAAGGTCTAACTGTATATTGTGAGATCTCTAGACACTTCAATTTCTTCGTGGACATGAGAATCATCTTACCGAAATCGACCAAGCTGCTGAGAGTCATCCCATGAGCTCGGATTTCATCAAGTCGATTGGTGATCTTCAACAAACTATCGGCTGTCCAGCTAACCTTGGTCTTCTTGAAAGAACAAGCTATAAGCTCTAGTTTGGTCAGACGGTTACAAGAAGTTAGCCACTTGAATAGATTTTCTTTCTGCACTTCCACGTGGTCAAGTGTGATGGATTCGATACCAGCTGTGAAGAAGGTTTTTGGCCCACGGATCAGCTTACTTACAATGAACTTCTCTTTATAACCTCTGGTCGAATAGAATTCAGGGCAGGGAAGAAGTTGACACTTGATATTTCGCCACTTAACTTGAGTTTTCTTACAGAGCTGAACGAGGTCCAAGTTGTGCCCCATCACGAATACAGATTTATTGAGGAAGCCATTCGTAGACGAGATCTGCCTGTTCCAGCTTTTGCAAACTTGTCGACATTGAGTAAGGCTCCGGTAATCCAGAAACTCTGAGAATTTATCCATGAAAAATTGCTGAAATTTTGTAATTAATTATTAGCGGTTTTATAATTACATTTCTTGGGATTAAACAGCAGATTTTTCAATTTTGAGTCACCGGTAACAATGCAAAATCCATTGTACTCTGAGCCTCCTCTTCAGAGGCCTGGTTTTTTTCCGACCGGGCAGCTAGTGCTGGTATTAATGCCATAGACTGGATCTGAGTGTCTACTGGAGCTTTGTAAAGGATTTCAATATCATCTTTGACAGAATTAGTGGTTTTAAGTGCTTCTGAACCCTTCTCGAGTGCACCATCAATGGAGGATTTGTTACGGAGTAGATCCTTGCCAATGTCCTTCATGTAATCCCCCACCAGAGAATTCATATGCTTCAGCTTCATCCGTTTCGGAGCCTTGATGTCCTTTGAACCTGAGTTGGATTCCGGGGGAATTGGAACAGCAAGTAAACCTTCCTGTTTGACCGCCTCGCCCATGCTTTTAGGGGGAGACATACTGGGGGGACTTTTGACTTTTATTGGACCAAATCTGTTGCGATATATTAACTAATTGTAATTGGAATTGGAATGCACACGGTGCATGTGCTATAAAATTTGACTACAACTAATTTTTGTATGAAATTGGTGGATTGAATTTGGACAAAATAGAAAACTGACGCAGTTTTCTACGTTGAATTGAAATCCATGACTACTTATTAGATCTAGATAACATTCATCTGAAAGCCTAGAAAAGAAAAGCAAGGCAGCTTTGCCATACATCCAAATTAGACAAGGGAAAGGCCCATATTGTGAGGAATAGGACTTTGTTCAATCCTACCTGCCTCGTCCTTTCGTGATCTAATGTAATCTATGCAGGTTCATTTAATGAGGTCGTTGCGACCTAAAGGTATGCAGATGCCTTGTGTGTATAAAGGCATCAGGTGGAGGTCAAGTGATCTCTTCTCCTTACTACTAGTCTTAAGTAATCTCTGTCAGTTTTTGGACAAAACTCTCGTCATATAACTTATAATAAAGTACGAGTAGAGTCTTACTCTACATGGGTTGTTATCTACAATCCTCATCCCGGTATCCAGCCATTTATTCTATCATCACCTTGAGTCTAGGTCAAAGGACATCAGGAACCATTAGCCTAAGTCGGGTCTAGAACCATAACGGAGGTATAAGGTTAAACTAGCACTTATCTTATAATATGAAGGGATGAGCTCCGATATTCCACAGGGTACACTTGGAATGTCATCTTCCGGAAGAGAAAGACGTCTGCTTGGTGAAAGCTCTTTGAGATTTCTCTGTAAAAACACTGATAGTCAGCTCTTGTACATTTCCAGCCAATCCTTCCAGACTCCACACAGGAAATCGACATGAGATATCCTTCCATGAAAATATTGTCCGTGAAAAATGTTTTCTACTGACAGTTCTATATGAGACTATACAAGAAAAGAGACAAGTCCATAAATCCTCCCCGCACAATTCCAACTTTCTCTCCAGTAAATTTAATGAGACTATTACACATACATATACTTCCAACATGGTTATTTATCTCCATAGAACATGACCATACATTCGGATTAGGCCCGTCGGCCACCAGCCAACTTTACGGCTCTGGAATAATGTAAGATGGAAAATAGAGAGAGCTAGGGGCTGGGAAGATTGTAACTTGGGAATCCTCTTCAATCTACTTTGTTACTTTTGGAAGGGATTCCGAAGGCCATGAATGTCCAGTTCGTCCAGCCTATATTTTATGAGGATATTTCTTGGCAAAAAAGTTGGGAACGATTTAATGCAGTTGGACCATGCCCAAGAAAAATTGCATTCTATTTTATAACTCCGTCATGCTGAGGAACCGTGCTATCTGCTATACAAGACGTGTGAAACACAGGCAGTAGCTCATATCTCATCTGGACATGCTTGGAATTGATGCTTAAATTATTCAAAAGTTCGAATACCATTTCCTTGTCGAGATAATATATATTTATAATCCGTTTGCCAATGAAACTGGTAAAGAGCTGATCTAAAAGCTTCAGAAGCTATAACTGAATTAAAGAAACATCAGCAGGAATATAAAATAAAAGCTTTAAGACATTGCTAATTATATTGGTCAGCGATAAGTACCACGCACAGGTTACCACACACAGCTGAGAGCTCATCGGCATCGAGTTCCTTACTTGTTTACCTACGAACATGCAAACAAGGTCGACTGGATGTAAATACTGTGTATTATATTTTATTTCCATGTGACCTTCTTCAGACTTGGTCCTTATTTCCTTAGATTGAGGCGTAAGATATTTTCTACTACGGAATAAAGTTCTCAGGGGAAAGGCCTCGATTCGATTCTTTTTTGTGAATCCTCCATTAAATTTCGACAACCTTCCTGGATATGAATTTTCCTATTCCCAAAGCAATATAAAAATAAAACTGTCTGAAGGAAAACATGATAAATGTAACATTAAAGGTTTAAACCTTGCTTTTCGTGTCATTTCTCAAGTTCAATTCTGCAAACTGTATCCAATCCAAACTGTAGAAAACGATAAATCTTCATTTGAACTATATAGTTTGATCTAGAATTGAATTGGATTGCCATCAAATGTATATCATTCTATTCTATCTAAACACTAGCTGCTAAAATATATGTAGAGTTACTCAGGATGAATTCACGAGCAGAACAGATAGGGATTTCATCCTGAACTCACTAGACGAGTCACATGCGCCTAGTGCTTAGACAATTGTTCGAGCTATAGACTTCCAAGCTCGGAGGAATGCCGATGCCAATGTCGAATATGTCGATGATGATGATGATGAAGATCACCATCATCCTCATCATGATGCTGATGATGATAGGAAATGCACATAAAGAAGCAGTAGTAGATGCAGGCTTTATTATCATTCCTAGGCATAAGTAAGCATTGGGAGTTTGTTGTTGTATTTTATGCTTTGAGTCTCAGAGCTTTTTTGAAGATTTGATGGTGGACATACCAAGGGATATGCAGAATTGGTAGTTGGTTCTATTGACTACGAAATTCACATGTACTCCTCTTATACATATCTACATATGGGTATACGTGTCGTTAACCTACTTTCGCTTTTATGATGGCCATCATTTAATAATGGCGATGAATACTGATGATATGGGTCGTTGGTTCGTTCATTGTGGTGGGTGCTTGAATTTTTTTGGTTGAAGGAACTTGTGGATTTAAAGTGATTTCAGAATCATTGTGTATTGACATCGTTGAGGTTTGAGTGACCAATATTATCTGAGCATTTAATTCAAATTAATTCACCACTTTGGGACTACATAGACCGGATGGAGTAT
Source organism: Agrenia bidenticulata (assembly GCA_034694785.1). Lineage (NCBI taxonomy): Eukaryota > Metazoa > Arthropoda > Collembola > Entomobryomorpha > Isotomidae > Agrenia > Agrenia bidenticulata. Next base: position 8,774 of record JAQFYM010001207.1, on the reverse strand, counting down.
GGAGCTGTCGAATACAAAAAAGATTCGGGAATTGCGTCTTAATATTTTTCGACTGTATAGTGTACTGTTACAGGAAGTAGTAAGTTGTTGTGTAGCCTCTTCATTCTTCGCCTTAACGAATATCTTAAACGTGCTAAACCGACTGCTACACGAGAGAATTCGCCTGTTCTGAAAATTTAAGATTTAATTCCACCCCATCAAAATATCGTTATGTCAAATCCTCTGTTTCTACTTGAATTCTCCGTGGGAAAAGCATCAAACTTGCTAAATAAATGTCAAAAGTACAATTTAATAACTCGTAACTCAATTACTGTACAACTTCAAAATTGTGTTACCAAAGGATGACATAGGAGACAAGTCGGTAGTCCTAGTCACCAGTTCTCAGATATTCAAAACTACAGTGCACCTCAGCCTATAGACTTTTACTAGCCCTTGGGTAATAATTTCATCACTTAATCCCAAGCATTAACGGGCAAGCAACCTCCAAAAATTAATTGCCTGTCTAGCCTTGTGCTTGGCAAATATTTATAACACGAGTACGCACCTACACTATACTCCACAACACCCATCTGTGTAAAAGGGTTAGGTGTATCCTCCTATTATACAAATAATTCCCACTGTAATTTAACTTTGGTTCTACCTCGTTTCGTACTCTTTCGCGTCTCACAGCTCTAGTAGTTGAGTTTTGGTTGGGTTTCCGGTGGCACACTTTCCATTTCACTTGGACTCCAGCCTCAAACTCAAACATCCACAAAATTCAGCCTACCTCCAGAATCCCAGAATCCAAAGGTCCTTTTCTCCAGTCTTCCGGAAAGCAGACCTCTGCCAGACCTCCACAAGTGTAGGAAAAATCAATCTCAATTTTTAAAAGGAGTAATCATCTGTATTCTCATCATCTCATCCATTTCTTTTATTCTTCTCTTCCTCAGCAACTCAGAGGCTTGGCTTGACACGCATTCTCAGAACTACAATAGGATTTTCGAACCTCATTCCCTCATAATTCTAGCAAAGTTAAAGAGACCTAAAGCCTTCAAGGTCCAAGGAAGACTAGGAAACCCTTCTCCAGACTCAGTTTATTTTACAAAGTCCCTGCATGTGAGTATCCTAAATCTTGAATCGAAATATAATAATAATACCATCCAAACCTTTGAACACAATACCTTGTCTGGAATCCATGAGGACGGCAAGACCTAGAAATATCCCATAAGGTATTTTTCCAGAGTTTCGAGGTTTCTGTGAAGCTGTAAAGTTGAACTCGTGGCTTGGATTCGTTTAGATGTGTTGATACTACGGATAGGTTGTAGTAATAGTAAAATAGTAGTAGTAATTCATCCTAGTTCTACGAGTTACTACGAAAGGGTTGAGTTGTACGTGAAAGTGAGGGTTTTTCCAGCTCCTTCTTTTTTCCAAGGGAAAGCCACAAACTTTCTCCAGGATCACAACTTCCATCGCTCAAGCTAAGGATACATCCTTCATCGGCTTTTGCTCCCGTAATTCCATCGGACTCGACTGTGGACTGGTGTTATTGGATTTAGGAAAGGTTACTCTTATACCTCATCAAATTTGAACGCTGGATTTTTTCGATTTTTTTTGTGGCTAAGAATATCAACACGAGTGTCAGTGTGTATAGTGTAGTAACACAGGTAAAAAATATACGACGAGCTAACAAGGAAAGGGATTCTAACTTGCATGGCATTTGACGGAATTGCTTACCTTTTAACTTAAATTACCAATTAATTATTGGCAATGCTTGATTGTTACTGATTAAGTTATCTATTAATAATAGTTATCTTATAATAGTCGGTGTATTGCGAGTTGAAGGAAAATTCGAAAGGTTGAATTGCAGTGTGAGTAGAAGAAAACTCTTAGGACAAAATCTCTTCTCTCAAATTTTTTTACAGTAATTCTTTTCGACATTTGATGTTCAAAATTTTTCAATTAAATAGGCGTTTGTTTAACGTGAAACAGAGCCTACGAATCACTAACTTATTTTAAGGGTGAACCTATTGGTATCGACTATGAAATATCTTCAGGACTCAGGTTCACATTTTTCAATTTAGAACTTATATTCATGAGTAGTAGGTCGGTCAATTTACTGTCACGTGGATCATTCGTCCGTTAAATTTTTTACATTTCTCCAACCCCTTAACTTAAACAATCATTAAAAGTATTTAATACAGACATTGGGAATTGCAAGGCAATATTTAAAGTCAGGTCTTTATCCCCCCCCCAAGGGTTAGTTCTTCAACCGATACGACGAAAATTTAAAAATTTAGAACTTCCAGGTCAATCCTATTTGAATTAAAGCACAGTGAGTGACAGAAAGACTGATGGGCAACAATCCCTATTTAGCCCAAACGAACGGGCTTAAACGTAACGAGTAGCCAGAAGAATGAAGCTTTTAATAAAAATTCATTGAACATTACGGGTCGAGTTTTATGTGTCTGATTGCATTTTCGCTTATGGGCACATTACACAAAGAAGCAAAGGCCAAGAAAATTTTGGCCTTAATTTTCTATTTGTCTGGCATTCTGGTCGATCCCAATTCACAAGCCTTATTGGACAAGAGCCCTTTAGAATTTGGCACTAGACCTTTACTTTTGGCAGCTGCCCTGAAATTTGGCAGGATCTTCAAAATAATAAATTGAATGACACTAATCAAGGGTCTTAATTTATATGAAGCTTGGGAATCCCTAGAGCCTCTTAGGATTCATGTGCCCCTTTGTCCCCCTTATTCCCTATTAATATAGAGTCAGTAAGGTTACTGTCCCCATTAAACTACCTTGGCCTACCAAGAGGTCATATTACTCCAACATCTTTATGGTTCACCACAAAATTGATTTCAGACGGGCAAAAGATCGGCCCCACAGCACAGGCAAACTACTCGCTTTGATTCATTTACATTTCATTCCGTTGCCCATTCGCGCTTTCATTGTTTTTGTTTCCCCCCACAGCCCCACTATCATTCCTCTGCCCCATAATGCCCCATTAAATTCGGCAGTGGGACATAATGCCCGTCTACGGTTTAAAAAAAAATTTGTCAGCAGGATTTCTTGACAACGCGAGTATTGCGCAGCGATCACCGATGTTGTCAAGTGATCTTGATTGGCCAGCTAACGTGTTAATTATTTTAACACTATCAATTTTTAGTTGGCAATGTTGGCATAGTTATTGATGGATAGATTTACTCAGTTTTAAGTGATTCCGTCACTCCATGATTCCTTGACAACGTTTTCAGAATATTCAGAAATCAGAAATAATTCAGAAACCTTGCCGTCACTCAGACCAGGGCGACTTTCCTTGTTAGCTGGAGTAACTTTTTCGCAACGCAAGAGTTTAAAGGAGAATTTAAAAGGAATAATCTGGGAGGTAATCAAAGTTTGGAGAAGAAGGAAAGTGAGTTTCTGATTGGAAGTGAGATAAACTAATTGCAATATGGCAAATCCTCACCTATACTCACAGAAAAGGACACCAAGCTTAATATCTTGCATCTTCGTAATCACCTTGAGCTGTGGATTACTCTCCGGTTTTGCTGAAGGTATCTTTATCACTTGATTAACTAATGCATGATAATGTATCTTTCATTCATTGGGAAATTGGTAATAACAATCCTTACTAACCTATTTGGAGAAATATATAAAATATTAATCAGGGCTAGGGGATTGCAACTACTCTAGTACGAAAAATGGGTCAGTTTTGCTCCTGAAGTTTTCAGAGTTTAGTTTAATCAATAACTTTACGTAGGTTATATGACGAGTTCAATCAAGCTTTCCCCATTTTAAGGCTTAAAGGCACCTTTCCTTCTTCCTAACTCAGAGAAGAGGCTACAAAGTATAGTCCACACTGGTCGTGTCTTCTTTGTAATCATAATTATAAGGAACGATGAGTTATTTTCTGAGCACTTGCAGCATTAAATGAAAAAAGAAGAAGAATAATTCAAAATGTTTCAGTAGGGTTCGCATGGTGCATGGGTTTGCAAACAAAATTGCAAACAAATGTCAACCATATGACCTGTCGTTGTTTATCCGATTTATCCATTGTTCTTTGAGATTGAGTAAAAGATAAATAATTAAACGTTGGAGGAAGATAATCAACTAAACGTTGGACAAAGATAATCAATTAAACGTAGATCAATCAAATCAATGGATCAAATACTATTGTACCATATTGTTTATGCAAAGGATATTTTCAGATCACATTCTTTGTATATGTATGAAGAGATTTTAGATATTTTGAATTCTGGTCCATAGTAAATTTACTGTAACTGTTGGGACTAGGAGATGTGAGGAGATTTTAGATTTTAATTTTTCAAACCTAAAAGTCAATTTTTTCATGAACCATCTGAGCATACGAATACAGATAACAAATAAAATAAATTTGTAAATGTTTGAAAATTTATCATGAAAGTTACAGAAATTCAATTCGTGCATTCGTTCACAAGGCACATTAAAATCATATTCCAATGTATTCAAAACCAGAGGCCATCATGATCCTTTCTGTTTTTTTTAGGTTTGGAGTGTTACGAGTGCCTTTCCCTCATCTGCCCATCCGGAGCAATTTGTGAATCAATCAAGAAGACCATGACAGAAATATTTGTTCCAAAGAGACATGTAATTCACTTTGATCCGAATGACCCCTGCCCAGAGAACGAAGACCCCAAGAACTCTTCTCGGTGGGCCAACCTGACTCGAGAATGTCAGCGCAGTGACTCCGTTTGTCTGGTGTCTCCAATTGAAATAATCTCCATTGTGGACGGAACAAAGAGTGGGAAGCAGTTGGAGGCCAATTCAGCAGTAACGACCACTGGATTCCTCCGGGGCTGCGCTTCCAGAAGGAAACTATTGGAGAATGACCCAATAATACAAGTTCAGGTCAACTTGGTTAGCAGTAAGAGCGCTGGGACTGCTGTGGTCAAGAACTTCACAATGACTCCTCCGAGGTCATCGTCCAACTCGTCGTATAATATAAACCCAAACTATAACGAGGTGAGGTCCAAGAGCAACGAGGTATACAATATGCTGAACACTGAAGAGTCCGACATGGATTTGTCGAAATTAAATTTTGACGACGGCTATGTTATCAGTAAGGTATACTCTCACACTTTCTATATCGACCAGTGGACTGAAAATGCGACGAGGTGCTATCAAGACAATTGTAATACGAAGGTTAAGCTTAGATCGAATGGGGGAGGTAGGCTGGGTGATAACTCTGTAGTCTCTCTAGGAGCTGTAGTCTTTGTAGTAATTTTTAATCACGTTTTACTTAAGTCAGCTCAGAGAAGGATTATTCTACCAGGTTGCTCAGTACACATTAGCAGTGTTTTGTTTTTGGATTTGTAAATCTTATTACGTAGTTGGACTTATTGGAAGGGTAGTTGAGTGCAGTTGGTGCCTGAGGTACTGCCAATTTATTTCTTCAATGTGCCAGTCACTCCCAAATTAATTTTGTAATTTAGCCCCTCCGTCAATAATTCTAAATGAATTCCCTGGAGATGATTGTAACTAAAGTTTTCAGGGTCGGTTTTCCTTGTAAACATGAAAAAGTTTGTTACAACAGTGATGTTACATATTACTCCGAATTGCTTATACAATCCTAATATTAATCTTGTTTAATAAAGTCTGAAATCATGTTTGGATACATAATTTTTAGTGATTGTTTGTGTTTCAAGGCACAACTTAAAAATCTAAAAATAGAACTAAACGCCTCAGGTTGGCTTCAATACATCTTTGGGATAAAATTCTAAGGATGGGAGATTAGGAAACAAGGGATTTGCCTTGTTGATTCACTAAATAAGTTACAGGATTTACTTCTTCTCTTCACTCCATGAACACAGTTTTTGTAGACTAGAGACGAGTTCGTAAAAATTTAAGACTTTGGTGCAGACTAAGAAAGAACACTGGCCCCGGCTTAAAGGTCTTGTAGCGTAATTCAACTCCCTAATCTACTTAAGGGTCTTCCGTCACCTAATGGAATCCCCATGAGACTGGAAGGATGTCATCTGTCGAAAGTTAACTTGTAGCCTCAGAATATTACAAACGATCTCAGTCGCCAAAGACGTAGGGATAAGAGAGGGAGGGAGATTATTTTTAAGCATTTTCTTTATAGATAAGCTTGTTTTAGGCTATCCTATTGGATCTTATTGAATCGAAGTCAAGTCTCAATCGATTATTTGTTTGTTAGTTAGCTATTTTGATGGTTACAATTTTCTGCAAAATTTATATTTTAACTTACTCCCATCGTCGATCCAGTTTGATTTCCACACTAGAAGTCGTCGGTCCAATAAAAATACCAGTTTTATTTATTTAGTCAGACAGAATGAATCTAGAAATCTTAACTTAACTTACCGATTCTTCCCAGTCAACGCTAAGCTGTTTATCACTCTTCAGATCCTTATAAAAAACCTTCCCTGTGCAACTTCTTTGAGTCCGACTCCGATTCGATTGTCTATCATCTTATCTCTATCACTGCACTACCCAATTCATCGTATTGAAGCTCATGTTTAAAAAGCCCGATAGTGTTACCCCAGAGACTCCCGCATATTTCTAATCTAACTACACATTGAATTATACAAACTTATACCAAATAAATTTTATGCTTCTTAACCTATGCAATAAAAACCCAGTCAGGTATATCAAGCCCACACGGGTACCCTGCTGAACAGAATTGACCCATCTTCGAACTCGATCTTTCTATTGACCCAAGGTAAATGTGTACAAACAGACAGACGGACAATGACATGATCCTATAAACCCTAGAGTCGGGCTAAAAAGTAGTCAACATGAGGAAACAGTAGAGAATAAAACATCAAGTTATGAAATCCAACTAATCTAACCCCAAACACCCCAACTTTTTGTTATAGCAAAAAAGTATATATTTGATTCGTAGCCCATTGGTTGCATACAAACTTTTTTATACCAGATCTAAGAACTTTCTGATCCTGTCAATTTCCCAAAGTATATAGTTCCATCTTCCAATTCTTCCATCCTAAAGTTAGTGCTAGAAATGCATTAATGCACTGCATGAGCTTCTCCACACTTTATAGACGATATTATAGAGATCATCAAAGCACCAAAGGATTGACACAAAGTTATCACTCAGGACACAGGATCAGATTCGGCAGAAAAGCCAATCTTTATATACTCAGGGTTTCACGGTCCCCCAAAAAACTTGACAGTGCTAATGGGTCGAGAAAACAGTTCATTAATCTTAGCCAACCCCCCTGGAATTCATACGTCGGGTCCCCCACAACGATCTTATAGAAAGTATCACGAGCAGGAGCAACTCTAGAAAATCTAAAGATTTCTCAGATGTACGAGAAAATGATGCATGTCATTCTTCCCACATTGCATTGAGATCTTACATAGAAGTTGGGAATGAGGAATCGATTTTTTTCCCAATTCTTATGATCCTCATACTGAAAGCAAATAGAATATTATGGGTGCTACTTGGAACTGTCTATCAAAGAAGGAATAAGGACTGCATAGACTTAGTCTACTTTATACAGAGCCTTCCATTCTTAAACAGCTTTCAAGACATTTCTCCATCCTCAAGGAACAGAAAGGGGTAGAGGGAAGCAATCAATCAATCCAAATATTCTAAATTCTACAAAGACAAAAAGTACTTTTGTTTCTTATGGAATATAGTAGAATCCATTTCAGAAGTCTAAAGTACCCCTCCTAGCCATGGACTGTGCAGTATCAACTATCCAAACAGATTTCAAGTGCTTGTTCAGCCTTTGTCGAAAGAGCCTGGCTTTCTTCCCAAGATGCTCCCTCCACTCATCTTTAGTTTTTTCCTCACTCTTATCATCTTGAGCTTTTTCTCGCAAGTCTCCTGGTCCAGAAAGTGGCGGCACTGTTTTCTAAGAACGAGAAAGGGTGGAATATCCGAAAGGATTCTTAGTCTATATTTCATCTCTGAGATCGGACTCATTAAGCCCTCTGTTCTACATCTCCAGTTCACTCCGTCTTGAGGGAAGTGAGGAGAGTAATGACATTAACTTATTATTGTCAAAGGAGCTTGACGTCCCACCAAGATCTTTGATCGAGGCTCTATGGAGGTGGCTAATATTGCGTTGTAGATTGTAGCTTTCTCCTCTCAAGAATCATTTCACCAGCTCGGCTCTTCAATTGAGGCTTTTCCTTTGAACTGTCTCATCTTAAATGAGTGTCCAGAGCACTTTTAGATACTTTATCATCAATTTCGTTTTTAGAGCTGGGAGTTCACGTCCTGGTGACATTTAAGTCAATTTAAGGGATTTCTAGGAAATACTTACCAGTCAATGACATGTCAAAAATATAAAATGCATGTAAGGAAGTTTAAGTTTATATTTATATGCTAACATGTGCCAGCTTCACCCAACAATCTTCGTGGGAGCAGTTGGATTCATGGCTTTTGCATAAATAGACGAAATTAATCAAATGAATTTATTATATAAGTTTGTTCTGTTATTTTTGCTTGAGATCTGATTCCAGGTAAAAGTATTTCGTCCTGATAAAGAAGTTGGCCAGCAGATTTCTAGTTATTGTCTATAAAAGAAAGCAAGTTCCCTGAAAAAGTTTCTCCCCATGTTAATTATAATTAACACTTATCTGGCTGATCTTGTCACCCTAGCTAATATACCATGGCAACATTTGTAGAAAATTTAATTAAATTTATTTAAAAAATTAAATTAAATTAAAAATTAAATTTATTTACACGTAGCAACTATCTTCACGAATAACCCAGTCCGGTCTTCCAGATTTTTTAGCAGTGGGGAAGATTATTATATTTTA
>JAQFYM010001206.1:0-37502 GCA_034694785.1 Agrenia bidenticulata | reverse complement strand
TTTTTTTTAAGACTCTAAAAATAAAACTAAACGACAGTGAACTATAAAATAATGTGACATGACATAAGTATATATAATCTTAACATGTTATTTTTTTTTTTATTTTAGATATAAATGTTAGTCTAAAGATTTGATAATTCTTTAGTAAAAAGTAATGTAAAAAACACGAATACATAAGTAAAAACGCAGGAATTATTTTTTTTTTGTATTTTCCACTATATACGATTTATTTTAATATGATTATATTCTTTAAAGCATACTTTACTGTAACCGGACATACTATAATTAGTAAATATTTATATGTCTCAAATTGTTAATACTTATATGATACTTGATCTCATTTTGTTATGTAATACGATGTTATTCTACATAAATTATCAACAACTTTAAGCCCATTTAAAAGAGGGATCAAAATTATCTTTTGCTTTTAAAACACTGATAATGACTATTATGATTTATATACTTCGATTGACTACTTTTTTTCAAACTGTTTCGTTAATGGAAATTTAAATGATGCACTTTATTACTTTTGTTTTGTGTCTTAAAAAAGTTCTTATTAAAATGATGTTGTCTTTTTTAATTATAAAATAATTATTGTTCTTTAAAAATGCATATAAATTTTATTATAAAGTCTTCAATTACAATGATACAACGTTTTATGTTAAAAAATGTTTCTTCTTTGTATGACAATACATTTAAGGGCAAAAAATGACTTTGCAAAAAGTAAAAAACAAAAATTCGTTTACATTTTCGACCACCAAATATTCACCGTTGACCTTTTTTTTCATTGAGATTTTTTGATTTTAATTTCTGTATAAACTTAAATTGTATTATCTTAAAAATTTGAACATACAAATGAGTGAAAAACAAAGTCAAAGCACGTATATTCCTAATAGTATAGCTGTATTTTATTATTTATGTACGTTCACCCTAAGCCGAAAACACAACACCGACACGGGGGATAAAAAATACAGCGCAAAAATAAATACATGAAGTTATTTACAAGTTTTCTCTTTCAGTACATTAACCACCTATACATTCTAGTTTTTCTTTTTCTAATGCGAAAAAGTGACGAAAAATTAAATGTTTACATTATCTTCTAAAGTGGACATTCTACAAAAAAATCATATAATGCAGATAAAATCGTAATATAACAAAAAGTATTTTGGTAATTATTATGGCAAATTAAAAATAAACGAGCTTAAGAGATTTTTTAGCAATAAATGGTAAAGCAATACGAAAGAAACTTTTTATGTCAGATTTATGTGGCAAAACAAGTAGAAAAAATGCCCGCTTAAATTTTAAAGAAAAAAAACAAAAATGAAATCATTCATAAAAATTATATAAAATATATCACTTTTTAACATTTTGCAATGAAAAAAATATTAATTTTTATAAAGCAGTTTAAAAAAATGCATATAATGGCAGCATTATAAAATTAACAGAATACAATTGTTTTTAGGAGAAAAATAAAATATATATATATATCATAAATTTACATATTGTCTATTCAAAGAGAATTCAATATTTTTAGGTACTTACAAAATGTAATGGAAAAAATATCCACATTTAAAAAATTATGTCTTTTTATCAAGGGTTCTTACAATCGGATAGCCATTTACTGAGTTTTCGGGTATTTGTCTATATCTTATGTTTTTTGTTATTCGAGTAATACTCGAAGAATATCCGGATATCGCTTATTTTTGACAATATCTAATAAAAGAATTAATTCTATATCTGTTGTTATCCGATATCAAAAAAGCATATACAAATATATCGCTCTTTTAAATGTTTGTATTTAATTAAATGAAATCTTTAAGCACACTTCCAAAAAGTCGCATATAAAAATCTTGCAAATCTATGCCGTAAAACTTTTTTTGTTACCTTTACTGGGCTTTTTTTCTTCTAAAAATATATCTTAAGTGTTTCAAATTATAAATTATTAGTCAAAGTGCGTGTTAATTGCATATAAAAAACTGAAAAATAGATTTTGTTTTTTCAAACTTTTTAGAAGTGCAAAATGCAACATGCATTTACGCGTCGTAAAATAACATTTATTAAGGGTTTTGAATTCTAAAAATAAGAATTTGCAATAGACCAATCGTTACCTACATCAATGATTAAAACTAATCATTTCGCGTATTACTTCTTACCATTAATTACCGTAAAACTTGTTTTATACTTACATTTTGTTTGCAGTGAGATTATTAAAAACAAAAAACATATATAGGTCACTACAGGATAATAAGACCTATAGACAAGATGACAAAAAAAACAACATGTTGTATGTTGACATATTGTTTTCTTATACAGTACAAATGCTATGCGGACATTTCTGTTTTTTTACAAATCAAAAATTTAAAATTGTGTATGCAATTGTATTTTCCTGTAAAATTTGCCTGTATCCAAGTATCCAAATCCCGGATAACGCTCAAATGTAATTTTTTTATGACCGGATATCTCATTATTATGATTTCAAGTACCCTACGTTTTATTAAAGACAAGGTTTTTTGTATAAAAAAGGTTCACAATAAAAAACTAAAGTATTATTCTTTATCAGTTTTTTTAATTACTCTTGATTGCTTTTAACCATTATTAAAAAAGAATACTTCAAATGTTGCTTTTTCTATTTCATCTAGTGATTTTATCGAATCTCGTCCCCATAATGTTTTCATTGTTAATGACGTAATTAATTGATGCGCGCGGTCCGAAAATATGAAATTTAAGTTCTTGCTCATTGTTCCCTCTTTTTGACTTTCTAATTGAGTATATTTTTCACATGCACCAATGAATACCATTGAAGTAATATATTCAAGAAGGATGGCTTGTTTTGTTAAATGAGTTTTGATCCGTTTTCATATTTTATGTTATATTTTTTTTCCCGATTAATGCATTGGAAATTATAAATTCCTATAGCTAGTCTTCTGGCAAATTTGTCATCCATAGGATTGACTTTTTTGGCTATTCTACTGCTATGTTTTTCATCTTTAAAAATCTTGTTAACTGGACCTGTTTGAGTTGGAGTGTTTTCAATCGCTATGTCATTTTTATGTCTCTTCACTTCATCGTTTCGATAATTATTCTTAGTTGAGATGCTGCCAGATTCCTTTTCAATTGTTGCAGTTAAGATAGTTTCTATTGTTTGTCGAAACCTTTTTATTTCTTTTTTACTCATACACTCATAAATTTTGTTGCAAAAAATAATAATTTTTTGTTCGTCAGTTAATTTCCAATATTTTGGTCGTTCGCTACAAGATGGCGTCATATCCCTTTCATTCACATTTTCCTTCGTTATTTCCGGATTTTTTTCTTGATCATCACTTTCATTCTTATCTCCTTTAATACTATACGTTTTATCTTCTCCGGATTCTTCACCATATGAATTTCTAAAAGCTGTTAATTTTTGTATGCTTGATCCCAAGTTCGAAATCCATTGTTTAGTTTTCCTCAAAAAATTACTTCGTGGTATTGCTTTGTGGACACCAGTGTAGATTACATCTGTACTTGGTTTTTCTTCTGGCTTCGGAGTTTCAATTATACCCATCCAGCCCATAGGGGCCTTTACTGCTTGTGGCATCGGCATCGGCATCGGCATCGGCATCGGCATCGGCATCGGCATCGGCATCGGCATCGGCATCGGCATCGGCATCGACATCGACATCGGCATCGGCATCGGCATCGGCATCGGCATCGGCATCGGAAATAGTCCGCCGTCTGCTATCGGCATTAGCGGATGTGTATATTGTTGTTCCAAAGAATCTTCTAACTGTACCAATGTTGAGGCTGATGGCTGTTTATATGTTTCTGCTGATGGAGATGGGGTTATAAATGTCTTTGTAATATCAAGTGGTGGCTGATCAATTGCTTCAGTCTCTTGCGCTATTGGACAATTTTTCAATATATGCTTTTTCTTTGGAAACATGTTGTCAGTTGAAATTTTAGAACAACCTTTTGTCCTTGTTTTCATCGTATCCAAACATCCTGCTTTTGAAATTGGTGTTGCACTTGTATTATTTTTATGTAACACAAGATTATCCGTTCGAAAAAGTGGGGGAGATCCATCAACTATGCTTATTAGTAAAAACCAGTAGTGGATTTTTTTTTGTGCTCTCAGAATCGTAAATAAATAAATATGGGATTGAAAAAATTTTGTATTTATGGTATCGAGATAAGAATATTGATAAAAAAAATCCATACTAAATGCTAGCTACTAATAATGATAATTCTTATACTGTCGTAAATTGATAAATTATATATTGCATTACTAAACTGACATATATTTTCACATATGAAAACAGATTTTTTCAATAGTATCGGAATGAATATTAAGTTTTATCAGCGAAATAAAAAAATCGATAACAATTAGTTTAACAAAAGCAATAATTGACATAAAAAACAACTTCGCTGCCTCTAAATGACAAAAAAAGAGATAATTGAATAAATTCAATAAAAAGTGTTTTTTTTTACGCAAAAGTAATATTATTGTGTGAACAACTGAATGTTTGTATCTCACAGTTTCAAAAGTACATTCACGTTGCTGATACGCGTAAGACTGGGTTAAAATAAAGTTGTTTATTTAAATGATTGGCAATATTGACTGTGGCCTTTCAAATGTATTTATCAATTATAATTTTGAAAAAGGAGGAAAAAATATTTGTCTTAATTTAATCGGTGATTTTTTTGTCGTATGTGTCACTTTTAAAAAAGTACGCATGTTTACTCTAATCATGTATTATATGGGTGCATTTTTTTATCAGTGACGCGTCATTTATAAAATTGTTTTGGTTAGAAACTGTTATCAATATATTTTAATTTTACTGATAAGTCATTTTACCGGCTCTTATGTTTTCACAAAGTACTGCAATTATAATTAAAAAAATAAGAAAAAAAGAAAACGATACCTGATTAAATAAATCGGATTATATTTTATACACGGTATTATAACTATGTAATAAATCTTTAAACAAAAAAATAGCAATATATTTTGTCCTAAAAAGTAACTTTATCAATTAATTTTAGATTTTTCTATCACAATTTTAAATCATTTACAGGGTTGCCAAATTTTTTCGGTTGTTTAAACCAAAACTTAAAATAAAAAAGACCAGAAAAAACTATAATTGCAAAATTGCAGCAACTATACCTTAGCACTTTGTGATTGTTACACAGTCAGGGGTATAATAGAAAATCTGGCATGAACATATAGAAATGCACCAAAAAACATAACTTTTATAGATACATTGTAATACTTTGCGAATCGAATTATGTTTTTTACCGCAATTTAAACAGATGCACCATAGGTTTATATTGCCGCTTGGTTAGAGCGCAATGCCATCTTTAAACCAAAATACCTAAATTAAGGTGGGTGTTAATGCTTTTTAGTATGTTGTGAATCATTTTTTCAATTGATTTCAAACAGTTTTTCCTATGAAAACTACATACATCTTAACTATGTAACAATTACCGAATAATTTTAATAGGTATTAAAGGTATCACTTTTCTTTAGAATTTAAAAGTATATGATCAACATAATAAATTCATGTTTAACTAACACGTCTGAAAATTTTCTTAATAGTAAAATTAAAAGCAAAATAATCGATTATAGAAAACAATATTCGACATGTCAAATTTCTTTTATTTTTTGTAAATGTTGACACATTAATTTGAAATAATCGGTTTTATAAACCAAGAAATAAACTAGGTTAAAAGCATTCCACATGATTTTTTACGTTGAAATGATAACGGAAATTTGTTTTAATATTTTTTGGTTGAAGTCTTGATCTTCTAGATACAAAATCTGAATGAAAGAAATTTCATTTTACTTTTAAAATTAAAGAAATAGTAAGCTATAAATGAAACATAGAAACTTGCATTAAATCCCCACTGCGGCGATTTACAAAAAAAATTAATTTTATTGATAAATAAAATTAGAAAAATGGAAAAAAACCAAATCTGGTTTATGGCTTTTTTATAGAATTAAAAAAACCAGAAAAATGGAATCTGGTAGTAAAAAAACCAAATTGGCATCTCTGATTCATTTGTAAAAAATAAATTTATTTAAATATTGCCATGTTTACAGCTTACTAAAACATTATGTTTTTTATTTTATTTCTATACATCCCATATATAATTAATTTGTAGATTAATTGAATGGTGTGAAGTAATTTTATCTTAGCCCCAAGAAAAAGAAAGTTCAACTATTTTTTTTGGCGTTTTTTAAACTTCTTTTTTTATTGCATATAATTTGATCCCATCTAAAAATAACGGCAAGCGAAGAAAAAAATTATTTTAACGTAGATGTTCGTAATATATACGCATTTTTTCTAATAAATATTTAAATTTATTAAATTGTTGAATACAAAAAATATAATAATTTAGTAAGAGTCGTACAGTTTTTACATGTTCCTTGTAATTATATATCTTTATTTTGACAATTAACTGGATTTGGTTTACTGACTTTCGGCGAAATTATTTTTGGTGGTTAAAAAAAGTTATGTAAATAATTTTATGATGGAAACAATTTTGTAATAGTAAGTGGACACAGTAAAGTTCAAAAAAACTAAAAACATGCCGTCTATATCCAGAAAATCTTTTTTAACATAAATAAAAGCAAATATTTTGTTTTGGTAGAGTTTAAGATTTTAAAAAAACATTATAGCAAAACCAGCAAAAGCATATTTTGTGTATAGTTTGTTTTCTAAGATAATTCCTTTTACATTTGATTTTTTAGAACTTAAAATAATAACGAGTTGTAAGATTTTAACAAAATTGCGATGAATTTTTGTGACAGCTCGCCAAATAAAGGATTGTTATTTAAGCTTTCAGATACTCTGCGACATTGCATAAAAAAAGATTACTGGAGATTTGTAAAGTTTATAAAATATTTTTTTTTCTTTCGGCCTTTAAATATGTCTTTAATCAAAAAAATATATAAACATATTGCAGTTTCTTTATTTTTCTGTTATTACATACACAATATATTACAACATTTTAAAATTTCGAGCATTGAAAAAAATTGATAGTAAACTAAAATACTGCTCACAAAGATAAATACATTTTTAAAACACAAAAAAAGTATATTTTGCGAAATGAAGTAAATTAATGTAGCAAACTATCTGTTGATGTAAATTAAAATGAAATAAGACAAATACAATACTTTTACGCACAAGAATGGAAATTATAAATCTCTGTCTAAAGTGAATGATAAAGTTCATAATTTTTTTTTTTTTTGAATATTGCTTGGACTAGTGGCCTTTTTTGGCTTAATAGTCATAAACACCGTAAAAAAATAATTCTTTCTTTTTTTAATTTAGACATGCAAGAAAGATGAGAAGGCAAACAAAAAGACCACAAAAAGAACGTAACCATTAAACATGAACTTACTCAAAAACGGTAAAGTTGTAATTTTTTACTTCATAAGGTATAATTACTGTAATCACATAGCGGTAGTATTAAAATACAGACTAAAAACCACATAGGCAGTTTTTATAATACCGTAAAGGAAACAAATTCTTGTTGTTAATACGAATTAAAGGCGGATAAATATCATCACCTTATACTTGCTCAAGTATATAAAACAATACATTAGCAGTATTATGCTTAGGGTTTAAATCAATAAGTAAAACATTTGGCCTAGTTTTTTATTTCTCATACATTTACATGGATTCTTTGCATTTTTTTTTTAACCTTTCTATTCTATTTGCCCAAAAAAAAATACAACGCTAAAATTACAGCGAGAAAAAACAAAAAATTAATCCATAAGAGCAAGAATAAAAAAAAATTATTTTTTGTAAAAAGTGTCAAGAACATGTTTTTTTTTTCTGATTGAACCCTGTTTTTTTGTCATAAATTATAGAACACAATCTCTTTATAACCTTAAAAAACTGTAATAAAAAAAAGAAAACTTTAATAACTCAATTGATTACTTTAATTTACCGATTAAATATAATATGTTTATATTTTTATTATTATTACAGATTTTCTTTTGTTTTTTAGCATGAAAATGAGTTACCAAATTTCAAATGGCGTTAGATCTAGTTATGACGCGTTATTTATTGTCAAAAAAAATAACTGTGCGTAACTTTTGCATATACGTTTTTTTCTGTTCATGTACGCGCCTTTTACATGCGATTATTGTGAACAGTTTTTTTTTGTACTAAAAAGTTTTCCTTTAAAAAACATTTAAAATTTTTTTAGTTATGCAAAAGTCGAGTCTTCATCAAAAAAACAGAATTTGTACTGTAATATTCGTCGGAAAAAAATTAAAATGTAGTATCAAATAGACTAGTAAAAACTAAAAAAGCTATATTTATTACATTGATGTATTATTACACATTAATTTCATATTATAAGATGGTAGCGTAATCTGCTCTTTTTTTATAGAAGATTATTTTTAAAAATCACTATGTATATTTTAATATTACACAAAAAAATATTTTATAACGCAATTTAAACGTGACAGGAAAATCAGCGCAAAGTTGCTGGTAATAAAAAAACTTATTACACCTATTCAATAATAGAAAGTGGTTTACAGAACGTCGTTTATAAACTATAATATAATTATATATAATTAATAAAATGCTACACTATACTTACTATATCCGTATAGCCAATTCTGATAATTAAATCAAGGGTTAAGTTAAAATTTAAAAATACTTATAAATGCACAAAATTTTGTGATTTTGTTGTAAGTTAAACATAAATATAGAAAAAAACATAAAACTAAAATTATTTTATTTTGATTAACATAATTACTTAAAAAGTGTATATCATAAATATTGACCATGCTCAGGAATTGTGTAAAAATTGGTCGTTTCTGATACGTACTTATATAAAAAAACTGGGCATACTTTCGAAGACCACACAACTATATATTTAAACATAATGGAAAAACTTTTTATTTCTGGCGTTGTATGTAACAAAGATATAACATAAAATTGGACGTAATCTACACTAGCAAAATAAAAATAAAAATACAAATAGTAGATTGTTATTAAGATTTGCTGAGGATCGATATATAACAAAATATAAGAAGTTCTTATTTTAGTTCTTTGTTTTTAAAGTTAATAATAACTTCGTATCATTTAAACTAAAAACATCTTGTACCGGTATTTCATCCGAATATAAATGTATGTTTTATATAAAAAAAACATTAAGGAAAAAGATAAAAATATTTTCAGACTTGACTCTATATTTTTTTCTATTAAAAAAGCTTGAAATCATTGAAATTAGCAAAAAAGACAATAATAGACGCAAGTATAGAATATTAACCATGTAGAAGCATTTGTAACCCTATTGTGCAACCTTTATATAGCAAGGGGGTACAAAAATTCATTGCAAAAATAACTATACGTTAAAACGTTACTTATTATAACGTTACTATAACGAAATTTAACGTTATTTTTTGCTACTAAAACAAAAATAAAAACATGTAATAATCAATAATGCACCAAGTTCCAGTGTATTTTTACCCACATGAAATAGCGTAGATAGCTAGATTTTAGAAATTATATGTTCTAACGTAAAAGAAAAAAGGCTAAAAATGTTAATTTACAAAAACCGGAAACAAAAATTAACCGTTTTTTTTTTGTTAAATAACACAACATTTAATATACCTAAGTTAACCACTACATTCAATTAATTTTAAATGTTATTTTCAAACAAGATATTGACCACTTTGTTTTATTTTGGTGTACAATGCATTTGCTATTGTTGAAGCGGAAAATACTTGATAAAACGTGTTTCGACACAATTACAATATTTGCATACATAAAAACTTCGTATAGAACCTGTATGGACTGCATTTCACCCATTGACAACAAATGGTTGTAATAATCTGTGTGTCTTTGTAAATCTTAGATAATGATGTAAATGCAATTTAAGCAGCATATTAGCAATACTGATAGGCTATTCAACACCAAAAAAAAGAAATGTTTATACAGTTAATTTTAACTAGGGTCGTGGTAAACTGGGTTTTTTAAAGCGGCTCGTGTTATTTGGGTTTTTTTTAGGTTTTTTTGGCATTATTGGGTTTATTGGGTTTATTGAAGGTTTTTGGTATCTTGAATTGCAAAACGATATAAATGGCCTTTTCGGATCTTTTTTAATGTGAATAAAAAACAATTATGCCGTAAACAGCAAACTTTTAATATATTAGTTGATTTTTCGTAAACCGTTAATTTTATTTTACTTTTGGCGTATTTTTTTGTAGTAAAAATACTTTCATTCTTAAAAAAGATAACGCCATATGATATAAAAAATTAATAGTTAAATTTGTTAGATTTGGTATTTTCTTTACAATTTAATAGTCCACAATACGCTATTTTGCGCCTTTTTTATCTACTAGCTCGAACTTAAAGCCAAACGGACTCCGAATTTTAGTTTCACGCCTTAAAACAAAACAAGTCCAAGATTTGACAATAAATACAAAAAATTCCGCGAAAAATAAAACAAAATTTATCTAAAAATTCGCTTTAAAAAAACCCAAAAAACCCCGACCAATGGCAAAATTCCCAGAAAACCCGTCAAACCGCCCGGGGTTTGTTTGGTTTTTTGGGGTCATTTACAACCCTAATTCTGGTATCAAATATTTTTACATATATTTGAATATTTGTATATATCTACTGAATGATCTCTCAGCTAGAGTAGTACAGTAACGTGTTTTTTACATTTTTATTGTTTTACTACCCTTTTATATCGTTTTTTGCCTCCTAAAGCAAAAGAAAACCGAAAGAACAGTTTTTGAGTTATGACAGATATTTCCGTCATGGGATAAATTTTAAAATAGTTAAAAAGAACATGTTACTGCAAAACCAGAAAACCAAAAGTTAAGAAAATACCATAAAACAAAAGCAAACATAGTTTAAATTAAGATATACATGACTTATTGTATTTTTATACATTTTAGAAATTAAAAATTAATAAAATTTTACTTATATGTGAAAATTTTTTGTTTTCGAAGAATATGTATGTTTTTCTTACTTTTTAGCTGACTTATTGTCATGAAGGAAATATCGTCATTATTGCTTCAGGAGTTAATTAATTAAAGAATGTAGAATGTAGAATTTTTAAATTAAAAAGTAGTTGAAAAATAAAGCAAAGTCGTCTAATACATACAGTCATATATAGTTTTTAAATTACTATTTTTCAAATTCCCGTGCCTTTTATATCGGATTATCAACCAGGTCTGCCAGAAAGTATATTTTTTATGCTTTTTTTTAGACAATGGTGTATATTTTTGCTGCAAAAAAGGCCGGAATAATTTTTTAAGATAGATTATATTACATATAATTTTTCAAATATGTAAGCTTAAAATTAGTTTCGTTTTTTTTAACGTGTATGTTTTAAAGAGCAGGTATTCATTTTTATTTACATACAGAATTTAGACATTTTTAAAATTAGGTAAGGAAAACTGATAAAACATAATGCTTTATTTTTCAAAAAAAATATACGACCTTTGGTGTTACAAAATAAATTATGCAGACGCGGAAGTACAAATTTCAAAACATAAAGTGATTTATACTAGGCTACACGATGACAAATTATACATGCATGTTATGTTTTTAATGCACAAAATTAATCTTGAGCGTTACATGTAGTTGTTACTTTTTAATATTTTAAAATGCATTTATTCGCGTTCGTTACTCGTAAAAGAAAATTTTATAATTTATTTGATTAAAACCAGGCTTTTTTATTTGCAAAAAACCTACAAATTTGCCGTCTCGCCGTAGAAATAAAAATTTTTGTGGGTGTTTTTCTACAGGATAGTAATGACATGTTAGTTCTAGATTATTTTAATAAAAGGTTTTTTCTATGCAGTGTATAAAAAACGAACTATGAATCTACATCTTAAAAAACATGAAACCTATAGAGAATGTTCGTAGTGACTTATTTACAAAACCTTGTACATTTAAATAGAAAATCCATTAACTATATAATTATTTTAAGCATTTTCTACATATATCACAACTTCAGTTAATCCCAGGTAAAATAAAATCAAACAGGTAAACTACAAAAAAGTGATATTATTTTTTAAAAGAATTGTTCAATATGCGGCATTTTTTAGTGATCCGAAAAAAAAAAATTACAAATCTGTGTTTCAACGTAAATCTTATTAAAAAGGCATACAATTTTATTTGAAAAAACCAAAAAAATGAACTTTTTTTTGCATTTTTGACTTTAATGGCACTTTACAAAAACATACAGATTTAGAGGCATTAGTTTGAACTAATTACATCGATGTTCTATTAGGTATGTAAATGATTTTTTATTTTAACAGGATAGACTGTAATTTTTTAAAGTTCAGATCTAAAAGAAGGCTTTAAAATTATAAATAAAAATTTAATATTTTAAATCGAACGATGCCCGCTTATGAAAATCAATGCACTTTAAAATTAATTTTAGTGGTCTTTGAAGTGATAAACTGATATTTTAGGTATTTTTATAGTCAAAAAAGTTTTTTGTGCTTATAAAATTGCGTTTTATCGTAAACCCCGTAAATACGAAAGTTAGAATTCTAGAAATTTTTTGTAATTAGCTATTTACGACTATGAAAAATGATTCCGTTACGATAGAGACTCGATGAAACTTACTTAAATGTACAAACAAAAGAAAGAGATTTTTTTGTTTGTATAAAACTCTTATTAGATATGAAGAAAACTATAATTTGTTAATTTTATAGTTAACTTTACAATTAACAATGACAAATTTTACCCGCAAGCCGCGAGATGTTGTATTATGTAAAAAATGTCAGGCTTGCAACCCATTTATGTTTTTCGAAGCCGTAGCATACACTTTTTACAGTCATCAGATAGAAATAGACTATATTTGGGTTCTTTAGTATTTTTTAAACAAAAAAACGGCATAAAACCCACTAATATGTGTCAGCAAGCTTTTATATACGTGAGGGATACTTACATGTGCATACTGATATATTTGGGGTATATTTTTGCCCCCAAAACACCAAAAATACTGTATTTGTTTAAGCAGTCTTGTTTTGAGCCGTTTTCGTTACAAAACTTAGTTCCGATTTGTAATTCTGCATATTTAGGGCACATTCACTATTTTTACCTATAGGATTTTATCCTATGGATCAATCTCATGCCGTTCAAGAAATTTGCTTAAAATTAATGATAAACTATATATAAATAAGTTTTTACAAAAAGAACTTTTTTTGTGCCACCCTTGATTGTTTCTACTTTTTACTTTTTTTTTACACAAAACCAATAGGTTTTTTAGAAAAATACGTTCAAATTAAAATCCTATAGGTAAAAAAACCCATGGGTTTTTTTCGCAAAATTGTATCCTATGAGTAGACCCATAGAACATTTTTGTCCTATAGTTTAAATATAACCCGTAAAATTTTTTACATACCCATAGTATAAAATTCTGTAAAGTGAATGTGTACTTTTTTTTTCCTATGGATTTTTTTATGATGTAAATACCCAAGGGATTTTTTTTTCGTATAGAATAAAATAGTGAATGATCCCTTAAACGCTTTATTTACCAAAAGGTTAAATTGCGCCTAAACCTTAGGAAAGTATCAGTAAAATTGCTTCTTAATGCCAAATATGCTTTGAATATTCTAATTATACATTGACTCAAATTTTAACTAAAAAGTGATAAATAGATTTAGACAAATGTACGAGTGTAAATTTACTTTGACTAAAATTTTAGAAATTTCGTACGAATTTTTTCGAGGTCAATATAGACTAGTCGGAATTCACTTGGGCTAGACCAGTGAACTTCGCGTATGCCATCAGGGCTTCACAAAAAATATTTCCATATACCATATACATCCATACAATATATTGCAATAATGGTGGATAGATTTTTACATATTTTACCTTATAAAAATATAAGGAAAAACGAAAAAATCATTGAATTTTTAGGCATAAGAAAAGCATAAAAAGTGCAAATCATACAAAAATATATAAACTATATAAAAGAAAATATTTTTGTAATATTTTTTTTTAATTAATATATTTACATAGTAATATATACAGGTATTTAGAAATGCATCGAAAAACATAGTAAACTAATTAGAAAGTTTCGGAAATGTACTTACTATTACAAAAAAACTACAAAACTACATATACAATGATTTCAATACATAATACAATTAAGAACCCGTGGCTATAGTTTTTCTTTTACTTCAGTAACCCTTATGAAACAAACCTTTGGACTTTATGTCTTTATAACCCCGGGCTTATTATTAAGGGAACATTCACTATTTTTTCTTATAGGAAAAAAAATCCTATGGGTTTTATACATCATAAAAAAACCCATAGGAAAAAAAGTGTACTTATTCAATTTCCAGAATTTTATACTATGGGTATGTTAAAAATTTTAAGGTTTATAAAAATACTATAGACAAAAAAAAATATCCAGTGGGTCTACCCATAGGATAAATTGCGGCGAAAAAATCCATGTGTTATTTTTTACCTATAGGATTTCAAAGTATACGTATTTTTCAAAAAAACCTATGGGTTTTTTGAGAAAAAAGAAAAACAAGTAGAAACAATCATAGATGGTATAAAAAAAATGACCATGTTGTGAAAAATCATTTATAAATAGTTTATCATTAAGTTTTAAGCAAAATTCTTAAAAGGCATAAGATTGACTCATAGGATAAAATCCTATAGGTAAAAATAGTGAATGTGCCCTAAAACTCTAGAAACTTAGTTAATAAATAAAAAAGCCTTTAAAATCATATTCCTGGTATTTAATAACCTTATTGTGCCTATTTGCATCCTTAGTCGATTATTCGCAATTATGCAAATTTCTATTGTTTTTTTCCAAGCATTTTGTTTATATTTTTACGACCAAAGTGCATTTTTCACAAATTATTTTTTTTCCCAAAATATACATTAAGGTCTACAAGTAATAATTTTTGACTTTTGGGCTGGAATATACTTTAATACGATTATTGCCATTATTGCAATGATATTGAAGAGTAAAAAATACAGCCTCCATAGTATTGCCATACCATATTGCCAATCCCTGTAAGCCATCTAAGCCAAATCAAAGTTAGCTATTTAACATGAAAAATACAAAAATAGTACTTAATAAATAAGAACCAGCGGTTCCGAATATATATTGCCCATATCAATATAAGCCTTTCCATATATGGAAATGTTGGCGGAAAAAATTTCGCCTATTGTTCACGCATGGGCAAAAAAACAAGTCCCAATTTAAGCCAATTAATCAATTACTATACGAAAAAAATCTTCTAAAAAATTATAAATAATATTTCTATGTAAAAAAAAATATAAATGTATCTTTAAATTGTTATATGATTATTTTATTTTTCTTATCTACGATAAAGAAAATGTAACTGTCAGAAACAAGATCAAATTGTAATTAAACATCTAAAAGTATATGTAGTTGTCGCTTTTTTGTTTATTAATTGCATATAAAATAAGGATTAATATCACTGAGACTCGAGGAAAATGCATGTCCCTAGAAAGTAAAATAATAACAATGTTATTTAGTGATTATATACAGGCCTTGTTTTTTTGAAGAAATCACATAATTTAAAACATCTCTCAATTTGGGAGAAAATGGGCCCTTTTTCAACAAAAAAATTGGGAGTTTTGGGAGACATAATAATTTTAAGTATTTGCAAGGCATAAATATAAAAAATGTACTTTTAAGCAGTTATTTTATATATTAAATCGCTTTATACTACATCAAATTACAAATATTTAATTTTTATAAAGAAAAACTAAATATTTACATTAACTGTAGGTTGCAAAAATCATCAGCGCTGGTGAAGGATATTTGCATCATAAAACTTGTTCTTTTAAATTTTTTTATTGATCTGTTTTTAAATTATTTTTCAATAATATAGTTCTCTTGCGAAATCACATATAATTTATTAAAACGTATAAGGAAAACTAAAAGGAAAAAACGAACAAAAAGTTTTTTATATAAATCATATTGGTTTAAAATATAAACTACAGCTTAATTTAAGTAAAAAGAATTAAAAAAATTTCTTTTTTAAATTTTTGTTAAAGATTGTGCATAAAAAATACACTTAACAGTATTGATAAATAATACTTGATCTGTATTTATTGCAATGCAACATCACTTTACAAAGTAAACTATCGGTTACATAATTTTTTTTATATGTATATGCATATAAAAATATACTTTTTTGTCGCAACGCTATATCAAAAGCTATACATTATTTTTTTTTTCCAAGTGTAATTCGTAGACTAGTTTGTTATTTATCTATAAGTATAAAAGAATACCATTTTTCACGGCAAAGAAAGTTCGACAAATCAATCGCGCATTAAACAAGAAAAAAGGCCACAAGAAAATTGTAGCTTTGCGACGCATAAATTTTGTAACAGTTTACTTCGATAGAAAACCTTAAAAACATTTTTTTACAACAAAATCGTAAAATTATAATGTATTGTTGCTGTATATATACTCTTGTTGTAATTCTATAATATAAAAAGCATTGTACTAAGTAATATATCCTTGCTTATTATGTATAATTATAGCTCATTTGTGTTAAAAGAAGACGAAATTTCTTGTGATATTAACAATAAATAAAAATGTCAAAAGTGTTAATTTTAGATACACGATCACATGTTATATATCAGACTCGTTTTATTGACAAAATAAACAAAAGCGAAGTAAATCTTCCAAAACAAAAATGCTTCTTTTTTGGGAGATTTGGGTGAAATCTTCAACTTCTCCCAAAAAAAGAGGCCTAAAAAAATCGTGTTATAAAACAAACCATAGATGTAAAAACATCATATCACAATGGAATTATCTCTATTAACCTTTATCTGATCTTATTAATTTTTTTTTGAGCAATATATAAGTATTTACGCCTTTATAATTTTAATAGAGAAAAAACGAATAGTGTCTAAAATTATCTAAAATTATATTATAAAATTATATATATTTTGATTCTCTTACACTAATATTTGTTTCTATGCGTTTTGCTAGAATTGTTTTTCTATATAATATTGTATTGTGTACTGTTTCATTTCACGGTATTTAAAACGAGTATACAATATAATTTGCAATTGTTGTAAAACCGATACTAATTTTAATTAATTGATGTATATTAGTGAAGGTTAAGTGAAATAAGTACTGATTAAAATAAAATACAAATTTACATGTTCATTTTTATTTTTATTCATGTAATAGTATAAGATAATTAAAGAGATATTTTTTACCTCTTTTTCGAGGAAAAAAACCATATTGGGTTTCATATGGTCATAGGGTGGAAAAATTTTTTCTTTTAACGATATATGGCTCCGCCCATATTCGTAAACCTTGATAAGAAATATAGGAACATATAATTTAAGAAATAAAACAAGGATGTCAAATTAATGCCATAAGGAATGCCAAACCCCACCCAATAACAATAAAATCCGCTAAATTGCAAAAAAAAAAAACTTCTTTAATGTTTAAAGTCGGGGTTGAAATTTCCAGGGAAATAAAAAATTAAGAACATGCATATAACAAGAATTTACTAAAATATTGCTGTTCTGGGTTTTCAATTCCTATTTTGAACTATAAAATTACCCCCGGGATCTTCAGGGATTTTTATGAATGGCAAATAATTTTTATTATATATGCTGAAAATAGAAATGAATATATATAACAAATATAAATACAAATATAAAAGAAAGCAGAGAGGAAGGTTCAACTTTCTTAAGATTTTTTTTTTGTATTAGCATAAATATAAAGTATTATATACGGTTTGTCTACTTATACAGTGCAAATACTGACTAGAGAAAAGTGATGCTGAAGAACCATATATGTTATATAGGCATATATAATACAGCTGCCTATAATAAGAAAATTAGTAATAATAGACAGAGAAATAGAAATAGAAAATGGTTAGATTTTATTATTTTATTAAACATAATCCAGTGTATAAAATAATTAAAAGAATTATAAAAAGAATTTTTAAAAAGCGTTCCTTCGCAAATTCTTAAAGTAGGAATACATATAAGATTAAGTTTATTCTAACACTGTATAAAACTTTCAGGATGTTAACCTATAAATATTTTTATAATAAGGATTTTTATATGATATTTAATACAAGTCCTGATCCCCAACAAAGAAAAATATGACGTTTTTAACAGGAGAGCTGTCGGATATAAAAATACCCCGTTATATTTAGTTTTCTAAGACGCACTAGATTGTGTTCATATAATAAATAAATTATAATTATAAATATGATTGTGGTAAATATTGTAATATAAAGTCACAAATTGGTGCATTTTAAGTTGCTTTTATTTGACAAAGACGCATATGCTGGCTCGGTTCAAGCAAATTAGATTATATTTACCTCTCGTAAGCATATAGCATTCTGTGCCAAGAGAAAAAATGATTTCTACAGACTATAAAAAAATAGCAGGTAACGAAATGTATTACAAAATTAAATGAATTACTACGCAAAAAAAGTCAAAATGTATTATTTAAAAAAATTATGCATAAAAGAAATTCAATTTGTTTCACAGCTCTCAGGTGGTATTTGATATAGTATGAAACAATTTTTTATTTATAAAAATCTAACAATAAAGTTTTGATTAGATGATCGTATAGATCAATAATAAAAAATACCTAAAAAGTAAGTTTTCTACATATAATAGAGCATTTATGAACTTAAAAGAAACAACCGGCTATGATTGAATCTCTGGAAACCTAGGGGTTATCAATATATTCACAAATAAAGATAATTGCAAAATTTACCAAAATAAAGAAAATTTGAAACAAAACAGACATTTACGATAAATATTATTTTACAAAATCCAAGCTTTTTTTACTGTACAACTTTAAAAAAGAAATGTAGAATAAAAATGCACAAAATAATGTCCTTTTAAATGTGATAATTTAGAGGGTTATACATTATATATAAACATGATTCGTTTAATTAAATGTAAATATAAGAAAAAAATGAATTTATATTTTGGATGATAATATATATCCAAGAAAAACTTGAACTCATTTTTACTATAAAACTTACTACCATGGAACGTATTAAAACATTTTTTGTGTTTAGAATTATTTTATCATTATTTTATTATCTCATCTTTTCTTGGGTCATCCCTTGAAATCCCATCCTTTTTTTACACCCCCTAGTTTAAATCATAAAAATTAGCAATTAGATTTAATAAAAATACAATGGGTCATCCTTAAAATACGGTCGAAGGCATCTATAATTGGCGTAAAAGAGAAAATTATGCAAAACAATAAAAAACAAAAAAAATGTGTAAATATCTGGGTTATAAAAAAATATTGTTTTTTTAAAATATATTAATCTACTTCAGCGTTTTCCAAACTTATTTTTATAGCAACCTAAAAACACCTAAAAAGTACTTTTGTGACCGATTTTTTTTTAAAAACAAAAAAAAAATTACCAAAAAGTCATAAAAATTTGCGAAGATTATACAAAAAAACCTGTATTTTACAAGTTAGCGACCCCGAAAAAAACTCTGGCAACCCTTAAATAGGGACGCCCACCATAGTTTCGGGAAAGCTCATTTCACTTATTGTGATAAAAATATTCTTATCTGTAAAAACTTTTGTTATTAATTAATTAACAAACTGTATAAAAGTTTTTAAAATGAACTGCTAGCATGCAAGTTTGTGATAATTTTTGAAAAAAAAATTAAACTCTTGCGACACTTAATGTAATATACTTTTTAATAATCTCGTTAATCAAAATAAAAATGTTAAAAATCATTTACTATGCTTGCAAGAAATAAGTCGAAGAAAGCAATTGTTTTTTCTATCTGGCATACAATAACCAGGGCATCGAAAGCTTTTTATAATTTGTATACATTTTGATTATACTTTAAGTGCATTCACATATTGGATTGTCTTTTTAAAAGGTATAAACTGATATAATAAGAGTTTCTTTTATTATTGCTTTGTAAAACAAATAACATTATTTCTAAATATTGATATACACTGTTCTTTGTTTTCTTGTAGTAAATATTTTTAAAACGGTATTTTTATCCTTTTAAATGCTTTATTTGACATTTACATGAATTTTGCAATTTAATAAGCATTTATAGTTGCTCCCTATAATAAACGTACAAAAAATTTCAATTGCTTAAAATGTAAATTTATATGTAGTGATGATCAGGGCTCGTAATTTACATCGGAAAGAGGGGGGAAATAAATCGGAATATATCGGAAAAGTATCAGAAATACTAAAACGTGTATAAGTTACAAATAAATGACGGTTTAATGTATAGTTTTTATACACCAGTAATCCTTATATCGTAATACTTTTAAAAATTAATTCTTCATAAGTCCCAATTTTATTTTAAAAATCCAATGAACTAAAAAAAAGCAAAAAAAAATAGACGTTAATGTGCAGATATAGACATAAACAACGCAAAAACCTTTTTTCATTTCTTAGTCGATAAGTCGAAATTATACAAATCTCCGATGTTTTTTTGTAAGCCCTAGTGATAATATATGCTTAAGATGCAAAAATCCGAAAACAATGCCACAAATATGATTTAAAACTATGTTGGTTGTCAGATAAAGTATTGGGCAGCAAAATTGACACATTAAACTGTGATAAAAAAGTTTAAAATATAAGTAATTAAAAAATGAAAACAAAAAAATATTAAAACGCTTAAATTAAGATCATTTCAAATACACTGCCGGGCAAAATTAATGTTTGCAAGATTTTGCGAACACTATAAAATGCTAAAGTTAATAAAATATACATAAAAAGACATCTCATGCTATATAAAAATAGATAAAGAACAAAATCTTGTAAAGCTACAAGCGAAAATCGTAATATTACATAAAATTTTTGCAAGGGGAAAATTACCAGCATGTCTGTATGCCGATCAATACTTACCCTACATTTTTTTTGTTGCCGTTTCATTAACGTATGTATAAACCGCCAAATTGTGCTATAACAGCAAAAAAAAACTGATATACTGAAAAAATACGTAAAACATGTATAAACTTAAAGATGTTATCGTATGCTTTTTTAATAGCTAAGTTATTTACATAAAGTTTTACAAAAAGCTTTTTGTAAGCGGAAATATTTAGTTGGCTTAAAACGCGTTTGAAAAATTGTGCATACAGTAAGTACGTAGAGGCATACACAAATAAAACCGAAGAGCTATTTCAGCTGTTAAAAGTGTAGTGGTTAAGCTTTTTTGCACTTTTTGCGTGGGCAAGACATTCTGCAGTGTGTGCGAACTTTACATGATTAAAAAATTTTCAATTTTTTATATTTGCAAACACATTATCAACGTAAGCAGGTCTAAATAGATATTAGAAATATTTACAAATAAACGAAACAAAAATAAAAAAAAAAACCAAAATGAGATTATTTTTGGGTTTTTAAGATATAAATAAGATGATCGTTTTATATTGTAGATTTACCAATAGTGTATCAAAATAAAAAATATCCTTAATAATTTACGCAAAACAATAATGTTTGAAAAATTTTAATCTGATTTTAAGGGGTATATAACATATACATAACGCTTTCTTTTTAGAAAAAGCATGTAAAAAAACTGTTAAATTTGTTTAATGTATTTTTGGTTAACTTTTTATATTTTTAAAAGACAACCACTCCCCAATTTTTTCCTTTACAATTTTCTATTTTTCATATAATTTCACATCAAAAATTTGCCGAGTTACAAAAATCGGTCAAGTGATATATTCCCATATTCGAAACTAGTAGGTTAAATAATCAAAATTATACATAAAGTTGTATTGTTTATGGTGAGATCAATTGAAGCTATTTTTAATATACAAAAACTAAAACAAATATATATATATATTTATATAAAGAACATTGGATGAAAAATAAAAAGTATATCATTACCTTTTTGTGATTTTAAGTGTAATCGAGAATTGTAAACAGTAGATTGTGACGCTATAAAGGCAATTAAGTATCTATTAAGCATGTTTGTAAATGTAAATGTAAATGAATGTATACTTATGTATTACAATTACATTGCGATACTTTTTTTTATGCTTTTTTTTTATAATATTTTGTCGTAATCTTAGTATACAAAATTTTATTTATTTTATGCAATGTGTCCTTTTACTGCTGTTTTAATATTGCCAAAATTTTTTTAGCTTTAGGATTTTGCAATAAAATGATTGTTTACTTTGATCATTTTTAATAAGGTATTTTGTGAATGTATACGAATACACACATTTTAATACTATTTAAAGCAGCAATAATGCGATTTATATGTTATTTATTCCATTTTGAATTTCGGCGTACGTATAACGCAAAAAACACATGAATTTATAACAGGCCAAAAAAAAAGCAATTTGATTACATAGAGACAGTAAATTAACTTTATTTATGCCAGAAACATAGAAAAAACATACGTACACCTTTTGCAGTTTTTTTCCATATATGCGAAAATTAAAATGACCGCCATGACGTTTGAAACCATATATTCTATCATTTGAAACACATTTTTAGTATTAATATTTAGTAAACGCGGTCGTATATATCATATATAAAAGCGTTTACATTTTGAGTAGGCTTTGCAAACCTTGGTGTTCGGTTTTTGGTTACCTCAGGCGGTTTTCAAAAATACGGAACATTTTACGGCTATAACGGTTATACCCGGGTATAACCCAAAAGTCTACTTTTTTTATACCAATACAATAAAAAATACATTTTTTTTTCTTCAATGAACAAAAAATTGTACGTACAAAGGTTACATTGTAGTATGCACTGCAAATAAACTTGCTATACAGTATAAAACACAAACATATTAACCAAATTTGGTTTCCATGTACAGTTTTCTGACCCCGTGATAGAAATAAGTTCCCACAGATAAAAAACAATGAAGACATTTACTGATAAACTGCAATTACGCAGCACAATACAACCCTGGAGTTTTTTGTAATGAGATATTATGTGTAATTAACGCAAGTGAGAAGTATGAAAAAATATCATAACTTATAAATTATGTAAAAATTAAATGCATACATAAAGCATTTAGCATAAAAAAAATTAAAGGTGGTAATACCTTTTGTTTATATCAAAAAAAATTAATTACAAAATATCACTCAAAACCATTAATAGATGCAGTAAGTCAAATGCATATAAAATTTACAAAAAAACCAGACATAATTTAATTTTAGACAAATGCAAAAACTTTTATTTTAAATTTAAATTGTAGTATAAAGCTTTTAACAAACTAATAAAAAGGTATTAATTATAAAAGAAAACAGTCTACAAGAAAAAGCTTATGCTGTATTTTTATATTATTGATGGTTCACTGGGATGAATTAAAAGTTTTATGTGTCGGTTCAAGTTTACTAAATGACCAATACAATTTATTTCGGTCAAACCATAATAGTCAAAATCACAATTTTTAATCTTTTTTTTTTAATATCTCTTTTTAGTACGATAATTTTTCGTAAAAGTTTTTTGAACTAGACTTAAAAGAATTGTTTGCAGCTTGCCAAAGACCCCTTGGTTATATTGTGTAAATTTGTACGCAGTTGATTTTTGTTTTGTTTAAAAGCCTATTGAAAACCCAATATACCAAGCGGGCTTGTTATATTCTGATATTTTTTTTTTAGGTATTATACATGCATTTTTCTATATTACTGTAATAAAGTCTTTTACAGTGGTTATGCTTGTGGATTTTATGACAGGGGGAAGGGTGCTCATTATATTTTTTTATACAAAAAATTAACATAAAATTTTTGTCAAAAAAGTAGCTCTGCTTTTTTGGTAACTAAGTAATTTTGCCTTTTTTCGTAAGAAAAAAATAATTTTGTATTTTTGTTTGTAAAGAGAACGGATTTTAATGTGTATTGCGTGCAAAACTAAATTTTAATTAGTCGCGCAACATAGTAATTTGCATTATTTTTGTGATTTTGTAAATCGTTAGGAGCATTCCAAATGGATTTTTTTATCCGGTAAAATTCTTTAAGGAATTTGTTTGATATTTCGGTTCCGATAAAAGTATTGCAATTATTTTATAGGTAAATAAGAGTACGTAAAAACTTATATATATGCATATCGAAAACCTCATTCTTTTACTTTCGTACATGTTATATGGTAAAAACATTTCTTTTGCATTTTAAACAATAAATTTATCATGTTTAATTTTTCATATTTTTATCTGTTATAAATTAGTCAAAAAAACTGCAATAAATAAGTCTGCTACGAAAGTATTTCATTCTATGGCATTTAAACACTATTATACTATTTTTGTATGAAATAAGGAACCTTTTTTACTAATAATATATTTCACAAAAATAATCAAGAAAATACGATTTTTATAATATAAAATAAAATTCCGAAATATCTAAATACGAAACTGTCTTATTTTGAAAAAAATCTTTTTCATTGTACTTACGCCCCTTTAAAACATTTTGGCATATATTTTTTTCGCTAGTTCCCCTCTATTCCCCCAATAGAGGGTTCAGCTGGAATATATAGCAGTCTGCGCCAAAAAACTAGTACGTTAATGGCTGGTGCTTATTTACAGTTTTACAATGACGTTTTTAATAATCTATTATTTCGTTGGTTTTCTTTAATATTGTTCATTTTTTATAAAAATTAGGGCCAAAGAAATAGTATCTTTTATCTATAGTAAGTAATAACTGGTAATATAATTAACAGAATGCTAAGGTAAGAGTATTTATTGCAAAAAAAATCAATAAACTGTAATGGAGTGATTGCAACTTTATGAAATTCAAAATCAGCAAAATATATAAAATGTATGACGTACGATATAAACAATTTTATTTTTTTATATGCATGATTTACAGCAGATTTGTAGCATTTAAAGTAAAGTAAATAGTTTAAAATTTTTAAAAAGTATAATATAGGAGTAATTTGCATTTTTACAAATTCTTACATCAATAAATATTTGTAAACGATTTATTATATTTTATGTCATCATGTTTGTCGCTTACCGTTTTGTGGCGTGGTTTAGTCGGCGTTTTTATTTTCTAAATAAAATATTGCTAATAAAAAGAACTTATAAATCATTTTTTTCAAAAGAAGAGTAATGTTTGTGGATATAACCGTAAAAAAACTCAACGAGTTGCATATCTATAATTTAGAAATATTTAAGGTATAAATTTGTAAACATCATTCCTATATTTATGCGGATTTTTTATAAATAAATATACAAAAAAAAAATGATATAGAATAAAACTATAAAAAAAAGACTTTAAAGGTCAATTTTTTGTGTACTTTATACGGGTTTATTTTATGTTAGGTACCTATTGAGTTTCATTTTATAAAAAATGTAAAAATACATGTATATTATTGTTTGTTTTTTATTCTAAGCAAATGCCTATTTAAACACGTTGCACAATCGTAAACCGAAAATATAATACCTACAAAATGCTATGTTTGTATTTTTTAAAAAATCAAAATAAACGTCTATTAACTAAAGCTAAAAATTTTATAAATAAAACCCGCTCAATTTGTACTTGTATGTCTAGAATGCAAGGTGCCATGCTAAATAGAACAGTAAAATAAAAATTAATTTCTACCTGTAATTTACAAAAAATTACAATAATATAAATCAATATTGGCTTTGAATATTATACGATGTAACTTGGTAGTAACACCGTACAAGTATATTTTTTTTTCCAGGCAAGCCAAGAAAAACACGTTTTTTTATATGGATTATTAAAACATACAGGATTCATTTCGTCGAACGACGAAATGAAGCCCGAACCGTCTTGACCTAATTATGTAAGAAGAACAACTTGTCGGATAACGATTTGACACCGTTAAGCTACCATTATACATTTTTCTGAATTATTCTACTTCTCCAAATGACGAACTGACACCTTTTAATATTTAGGTCCCGACAAGATGGGCTTCATCTCGTCGATCGACTTAATGAAGCCTGCATGTTTAAATATATTATATAAAAAGACTGAGCTAGTCTCAGTATCCCTGGAAATAGAGGGGTTGACTTATTGGGTGTTTGTGCCATTTAGACTCGTATAATATTGAAAGCAAACATTGATTTCTTTTATTGTGATTCTCCCCAAGTAAGAGGTAAAAAACAAATCAAAATTTTACTGTTCTATTACCTTACGAACACCTTATTCAAAATATTTTATTTTTGATTAAGGGCATGTTCGAAAACATTCCCATGGTAATTTTTACGCCTAAAAAGGGATATAAAAAATTTCAATGGAAAATTTATTGCCATGGAAATTTTTGTTTAAGTTAGGATAAAAAATTCCTATGCTAATTTTTATTTTACCTATGGAATTTTTTTAAACAAAGGGCCTCTTTTGGCAATATTTTTTTCCTTTAATAATTTATTTATTTTACTTATATCACTTATTAAATGGACAAGAAAAAATGGAGTGCTAACAAACAACTAGGACTCGTGGAGAATGACCAAAATGTCACTTGGATTGATAAATTTTGCCTCAGCGCAAGGAAATGCGTTTCAAATAAAGACCATTTGAAAGATTTTGCCGTGAAATTCGATATAAATGTTTTATCTAAAATAATAAATGACAAATATTATTACTTGCAAAAAGGTTTAGAAAAATCCACTTTGAATTAATATTAGTTGCATCATCATCAACATGAAAAATATATGTATGACTGAAAGCCCATTTTTATCGAATCCATCAATTTCCCTGATAATGACCATTGATACAGAGGCGGAGCAGACTGTGATAAGAGAGATATCTGCCAACAGCACTACCATTGAAACAACGAGGAGAAAGAAAAAGATATTACTGAGATACCGCAAAAACAGAAAGGCCATTTAGAACAAAAAAAGACAAAAAAAAATAAACCGAGTAACGGCCTATAAGCAGAGTAAACATAAAAATTATATGTAACAATGAGATAACGGCAAAATATTTTAATCTATGGGGAGATTTTTCAAAACTTAAATTTATAAATCACGTGAAATAAAAGAGATCAATAATAGAATTAATAAGATCGAAAGTGACATTTCTAATATAAAGGGGTCATGATGGAAATTAATAGCGTTTAAAAAAGAAAAAAAAGTTATAAAAAGAAAATAATATTTATAAAAGTTTATATAAAAAATAAAATGCACATTAGATTCGCACTATTATCTGATGGTATAATATTATCTTCTTCCCTTTGGAAATATTCAAACACGTCTGTGAGATTATGACATAAATTAATATATGAATAATAGCTGCAAAAACGAACTGTGTTGTGGAATTTTTCATTTCACCATTTATTATGGCAAAGTTAAATTTCTTAAATCTTCCTTTTATACTGTCAAACACAAATACACTTATAATACTCTGGCTTAAAATATTATTATTAAAACCTGTATGTTCGAGATTACGATTTTATAAAAACAGCTATACGAGATTTGGCATATCAGGGTAGGAAGTGTAACCATTTACAAATAACAGGACAATAATAGTAGAATTTACACAATTCAATAAAGACTTTTTATAAAATATAACATCGTAGCTTGAGCCAGGATATACTCCGCCAATATTTTGCACCATCGTATAAAAATTACATAAAACTCGAAAAACTACCGAGTGGTAGCCCTTTCGATTAAAATATTACTCAGGGCATTTACATAGAACTCCGAACTTATGATAATGTTCATCCACTGCCAAAATAGTTTTAGAAAGGGCACTTTTTTTAAAAACCTATTTTTTAAACCTTCAAATTCATCAGGATGTAAAGAGAACACGATTTTTCTAGCGTTACTTGTTGAAAATCAACAAAAAAAACTGTATACAAGAATATATGCAGTAGTTGACCCAATTCCGAACTTACCTTCAAGATCTTGGCAGGTTATATTACGTGAAATAAAATGACAACTTAGTAAAAAATTTTTTTGTTATATCTGCCCTTTTTGGCAACAAATTTGTATTTACCCTGTAAATACACAGTAACTATAAATTCTACGCATTCTCTTGATATTCGGTATATTTCTTTGCATTGATAAGCATCTACAGATTATATCATCAATAGCCATTCATTGGATTTTATTGTAAACCTTTTTATTGCAATCTAAAATATAAAGCAAGAAGAGAGAATTCACTGTCTTCTATTTCCTTGACTATGAATATTTAAAGTATAGGAAAGTTCGTTTTACTGGAATCGCTATCCAAGAAAAGTTTGCTCATGAGGGTGTGAAAAAAAAAATGAATAATATAAGTTAATATTTTTGTAAGAAACTTAAAGGTTTTTCTATATTTCCATAGGGTATTTTACCACCATAAATTATCTCTTAAAGTAATATTTCCTTGGGTAATTTTACTGAACATATAATAAGTTACCATGTTAATATTTCCATGGGTAATTTTACCGAACATAAAAAAAGTTACCATGAAAAATATCTCCATGGAATTTCCATTGAAAAGCTATTTCAATATAAAAAATTCCTATGGCAATTAAATCCAAACACGCCCTAAATCTTTTTTGCATTTTTAGTACATTACTCCGTATACTTTATTTTTTTGAACAACTTACCCAAACAAGAATAGTTCTTATGGAATATAACATCATATATAGATATTTTACAGACATGCCTATCTACATTTTTTAAATGTGTTTTTTTCTTCTATTTCTTGTAAATGACATGCAATAAAATATGTTTTTTAGTAGAGTTAAAGGTTAAACGTATTATTTTAGTTTTGTAGTATACTGAACGGCGTGTACTTACATCCTGCAAAAACCTGCTTTTATTATGCTAAGACAGTTGATTTTTGCGCTCGAGTACGTTTGTAAATATTCTTTTAAACCCAATAAAGGCAGAATAAAACTAATTTACAACATTTTTTTACTAAATATAAACTTTTTAATAAAAAAATAATACCAGTTTCAGCATCCAACTTTTTTAATAGATATTATTAATGCATCTTTTTACTATTATCATTTACCCAAAAGTAGAATTTTTTTCTTTTTTAGAAACACTACTAATGCGATAAAAAAAACCAAAAAACTGTTTTTTTTTAGAATGTATATATGATTTTAATTTTATTATGAAATATCCGGCAATTGTTTAGCTTAAAAATTACGTTCAAAAAGTTTTAAGATGTTTAACAAACAAAAAAGCATTACAAATGGCATAAAAATGTAAATTGAAGCGGAAGAAAAATTGTCAATATGAATATTTGCTGCAGAGTGTAAAAAAAAAAGAATTCGACATACTTAATTTTGTCAAAAGCATTGTTTAAAAACAAATATTATAAAGCAAAAGAATTGTGTTTTTTATCGAGGCCGGCAAACTTTACCTTTAGAAGTTATTGACGTCATTAATTTTTTGTTGTAGTGCTTCTACCTATTGTTAATAAAGAGGCTAGTTATGCTGCGCATATCTTTTCCAGTATGAAAAGAAATGCAATTGTATGTCATTTAGCCATATCCTAAACCGTAATTTTTACACAGTGTACACAACATTTTTGCTATCGTGGTGCAAAAAAAGACAAAATCATGCAAAGCTGTAGTTGTGTGACATTTAGCAGATACAGACAGTATATAAAAAGATAAATTTTACAATTTGAGACTTTCTCTGCGCAATATTAAGTATAGAAATTTTTTTTTAGTCCATTAGCCTTTATTTTGCAAAAAAACCGCTGTTATATAGTTTTATACAAAAATGAATCGTTTCAAAACAGAAACTTGTAATTTTGAACATAGACCGTCCGAATAAAAATGCTAAGGCAAGGCATACAACGCAATCTTATATCAAAACAAATATTATAAATACAATCTTTTTTATGTTTACATATTTTAACAAAATTTATCTTGACTTGTAGTATAAAAAAAGAAATCTGTTGTTTTTATACATAGATGTTGTTTACTGCAATATTAAACAAAAAAAACAGTTTAACTAAGAAGAATGGCAGAAAAGCTGTTTGTCATGACCTTTTTACATAGAAATTCTTCCACGTAGAATTATTTATATGAAAAAACCTTTTTATATACTAAGTTTACATTTGTTATCGTTTTCCATATGTCATAGTAAACAAAATGAAATTAAGTAGAGATTATCTTGTGTGTATAAATACTTATATTGTGCAGTCGTGCCCATTTTTCATGGAATGTTTACTGCACTAAATAAAAACAAATTGCGAAAAATAAAGAAGAAACCCTCAAATAACCCAATTTTACCTAAGTTGACAAAATACATCAGTTCAGTGTTTTCTTGAATTTAAAACAATTTTATTCTATAAAAAAGGTATAATGTAATAGAGTGGCGTACCCAGGAGCAAGAAACAGGGAAGGGTGTGAACGTCGGTCCAAAGTTTTTGCGCTTAAATGTAAGAGAAGCTCGCGAGGTGGCAGAGTTTTTTCGACAGTTCAATTTTTAGATTACGTAATTATTATAAAAAACATTTAAAAAAAAATAATTTTTTAAATTTGCATCAGAGTTGGCAGTGAGTACCGCGGTGCAGCTGGTACAGGTTACGTTACAGGTACCGTACCAGCTTGGTACAGGTAATGGTACGGCACGAAAAAAATATAAAATGGCATTTTGGTACGCGTTACCAGTAGGTTACCAGGTACCAGTTTTTTTAATTAGATTTATTAGGATAATAAAAAAGTATTTTTTTGTTTACAATTTATTTACCAAACAAATACCTGTTGATAATTAACGTATCCGTATTATTTACCACGCATAAAAAAGGGTTTGTGTTGTTACAAAAAGAGAAAAATGTCTTTCTAAAACAACAAAAAATGTATATTGTATAATAAAATAGTATTTTGTACAATGTAAATAAACATTCGCAAAAAGAGCACAATATTACCAAGCGCAAAGTATATATTACTTACTTTACTGTAACCTAATCTGTTACAAAAGCCACAAGTATGCTAAAGACAACAAATTAGTGATTGTATTGCATAAAAATAAGTCAAACTTTAGTGCTTAATAAAAATATGGTAAATACATATTTTTCTATGTAAAATATGCATTTTAATTTTTGATTTGGTTTACAGTAAAATAAGACGTATTTTGCATTTCAAACGCATCCTTTTTTTGTTTGTTTTAATACTTTTATAATATTTTAATAGCATTTTCATTTACTGTAATCTGCCCGAAGCAGATAAAACTAGCAAAATGAAACTGTTTTTGGAATTTTTTTTACCGGCAAAAAAGGTAAGCACGTTAACAACAAATTTAAAATACCTTTTGTTGTGTATAAGTACACCTCGTGTCAAGAGTATTAATTTTTGGTATATTTACAAAAAAAATAGATCTAAAGGACAAAAAAATTACATAAATTAAGAAAAAACAACAATATTTGTTACTCTGCGCCTAATCAGATGGTTCGTTTATGTAGACGCATGAATACTAATCTAATAGAAAAGGCTAAAATATTCAACCATAAAATTGTTTATGCTTTTTAAATTCGTCGTGTAAACCCAATTGTCTGTATTTATTACACGTAAAATCTAGAAATTAACGCAGTACCAGTACCGTACCGTCCCATGTACGTTCACATCATATAAAAAAACTTTGTATGGTAACGTTACAATACGCATAAAAATTTGCGGTACGGTACACTGCCAACTCTGATTTGCTTATGCATAAATGTGCTTTTAATTGTGTTTTTACACACGCCTACTAGCCCAGGGCTACAAAATTCACGGAGTCGGCGTTGATGTGATGCAATTTATTGCGAATAATTTTAAAAAAGAGAATTTCTAAGCCACTGAAATACAAAATAGTCTTTTTATTATATCAAACTGTGTAAAAAAAAACGGTAAAAGGTATTTTAAAAAAAATCACAAACATGATATATGTGCATAAAGCTTGTTCATTTATATGACTAAAAAAATTAGAAAGATAGAAGAGTTGTGACAAAAAGTGTTACATAATCTAAATACCTTGTTACGTATATAAACTTCCACCTATTGTAATTTCTTGTATGTGGCCTACAAATTTCACAGTTAAATAACTATATTTAAATTACTAGAAGTATGTTGCTTTTAAAAACTAATTTTTATGTAAAGTTTAGCTTTTTGTATTTTATACAAGCATTCAGCTTACAAATCATTTATGTTGGTCTTGCGACTTGCAAGTTATAGTTTTTTAACCGTTTCATAAATAGTATATTTATTAATAAAATTCGTCGGCTTTTTTTATCTTTAAATAAACATCAACTAATGCGTAGATTTGGTACGGCGTAGATGGCAAAGCATATGGATTTTAACTAATAAGTTAATTAAAAAAATTTTATATATTTTACGTTGATTATATAGTTTTATCTCCTATAGAAGCATTTTTCAGATAAATATTGAATCATGTATCTAAAGCTATGAGGTACTTATGTACTCTTAAAAATAAGTATATTCTAAGGAGATGAATCCGCAACTTGTATCTCACTAATTAGTTTCCATCCCTTTTTATGTTTTCATAATATCTTCTCATTTGTTGGCTGGATTTTGACTTCAACCAAAAAAAAAAAATACTATGAACCTACGATATACATGTAAACTATGATTAATTCAACGTCTATTTTGTTTCCGCAATCTATTTTTCATCAATACCATATCTCCTTCTTTTCGTTGTTTAGTGATTTGCACTGTTCTGTAAATTCTATTTATAGTAAAGTCGTATTTTGTATATTTTTTTGTAGGTTACATTTTATGCAAGTTTCTGTTGAAATTATTCCTATTCCTCTATGATTTTTATCATTGTAATTCTCACTTACTTTTGATAATTTATATCTTGTTAGACCTGACAGCGTTTAAATGTGAATCTCATTGTTCTTTATAACCGCTTTACTCTTCCATTACTTTATTCAACGTATGGGATAGCTTATTCATGTTTTATTCCATTTTTCTTGCAAAATACGCTTAATTCTTTTATTTGCAATTTTTTTTTTTGTTTTCAGTACATTTTGAATCTAACGAAACGTTTTATAAAGGCCTCTCAAAAGTTGTAAGTTCAAAAATACTGTTTTTTTGATAGTTGTAGCAAACATTGATCGACGTAAATAGTCTACTGCCACTAATGCCCTTTTTCCTTGTGGTCACTCTAATATATCATCTTTGATAATATCTGCTGGCTTTTTCGTATTAAGACCGGCAGTTCAGCGTATACAAAAGTACTATTTTGCGCATATTTTGCAGTATTTAGAAACGTCAGGAAGGTTTGCTTTTTGATGCTTAACTACCTATCGTTACTATTCTCTCTACATGTTTTTGGTATGATTGTTTTGTTAGGGCATTGCGAGAATTTCTTGATTAATAAGTTCTTCGTTTTTTTCTGCATTTTGTTTCGTGTAATGAACTTACAAAAATTTGTTACATATTTAGATTCTGTCCCCTCTCTAATCATATGTAACAGTTGTGTATTACATAAAGCCGCGACAAACATCCATATTTGTTTTATATCGATGCTCTAGAATTAATTGAGATTTAAGAAAGCGCGTGAATCATCTTTGTATTTGTGCGCTTCCAAATTCCAATCTTCTATATGTACATTAATTGCTGAATGTATAGTTATGTGTTTTAATTCAATTCTAGTTTATTGACTTTTAGTTTTTCCATTATTCTCAATGCTGCAATAACTTTCTTTTCAGTAATCCCGCAGTTGTTTTCAGCCTGGTATAAACTACATTGAATGTATTTAACTGGTTGCATATTTTGCTTAAGAGTTACCGCAATTACTAAGTCAGTGCAACAGCTTCTAACACGATTTACCAGATAAATTATATATTTAGGTCTATTTTTTAGCCTAATTTTATTTTATTTTGATAATGGCAAACATCAAATTCTTTTGTCCACTCAATCTTTTTTCCGCCTTCTAACGTTGCAACAAGAAGCCTTGTTTCTTGTGTGTATTTCTCTATGAAAAAGCTATCGTAATTATTAAAAGCAAAAATTGTTGTAACCCTGCAGTGTAATTGATTGCACAAAATCTATAATTACATGACTCCTATTTATCGTAGATCTTTTGTTGTTTAGCTCAATTTCATATCTTAAAAAATGTATTTTTTCTACACATTGTATTAGTTTTGCATCGTATAATCTAAATCTAAATTTGAAAATTCTTTTTACAACTACATTAGAATCAGATCGTGCTCGGATCTAATTTTTCCAAAAATCTGTATGTCGTCAATATATATAAGCCATGGTTTCTATATAAAATCCCTTAATATTATACACTTTGCTACTTGGAAAAAAGCAGGGATGTTTTTTTACTTGTGGCATGCATACAATTTTAATAATCGCGTGCCTGGAAAAAACGAGTTTTTCTTTTTCTGATTATTTTATCTTCACTAGTATAAAGCCGTCGAAAAAAAGCTCAGTGCCAGTATTTTTCTTCTTGTAGTACAACTAATAAATTCCTGCCATTTTTTAATTTTCTATTATCCGGTTCTCATTATTTATTTAATTGCTTAAAATCTACACGGTATCGTAATAGTCTATATTTTTTGTCTTAGAACTAGTTGATTGTTACATATTGTATAGATTGGTTCCTTTATACCTTTTTTTATAGTGAATTCAGCATTTTTTCAAATTCGAATCTATCATTGTACTTGTTAATTAGACGTGACAGCTTACTGATAAATACGTACCAGGATCAACTGTGTACGTAATGAGATCTTTATTAGTCATAATTTTTTTTACTAGTGTATGTGAAACAAGTATTTTTTCTTCTCTATTTGCATCTACTACAAAAAATTTGCGTTTTTAGCTATTCTGTTATTCCGAAATTCTAATTCTACATTTCCAGTAATATATCCTAATTTTATGCCAAACAATTCAAAATGCTTTTTAATGGTGTTATTTGATACTTTCCAATTTTATCTAAAATTAGTTTTGGTATCATACTATATTTTGCTTCGGTATCAAAAACTGCAGGATAATGTTCTCCTCTTGTTATAAATATGCCTTTTATCAGGAAGGTAATTTAGTCGAGGAAGTTTGTATTTTTTTTTCTTTTTTTTTCACAACTTCCTGTATTTGCAATTTTGTTGTTAATCATCATAATCTTTTTCATATTTTTGCATTTTTATATTTTTTTAATCCGTTTTTTTTTTCGTTTTTTTCCGACAAATTTTTTTCAGCGTCTTACTTATTTGCCTGTTTTTGACACCAGAATTTTTTAGTAGAATGTCCTTCTTATATACAATTGGTGCATTTTAAATCTGTATGGTCTTCATTTGAACATCTGCTAATAGTGCTTATTTTGTTTTAGCTCGTACAGGTTTTAAAGCGTATCCCGTTAGACGATATTTTGTGCATATGGCATATGAAACTGTCGATCAGTATATTACCAGTTGTTTTGCTTTCGGTTTCACTTTTTATTTGCATACGACGATCTTTTACTCTTAGCTGATTTTATTGCATTTTAATAGTTAGTATGTAGATTTGACCTATTTTTTGTATTATCTATTACATGATCTAGTGCTAAAGACAATGTATATATTTACTATTAAAATATATTGTTAGATTATTAAAATTCTTTTACCTCTTATCCTTTTAAGTAGTACATCTTTGTTGTAAAAGTGTGAATATCCCCACTCTTTACATCTGACAAAATAATCGTACCAGATTTCATTATTATACTTTCTAAGTTTTGCTCAATCTTGACTAGTAAAAAATGTAATATGTGCTCGGTTACTAACTCCCATGTTTCTGGTAAGTTTTTTGTATTGTGTTTTATTTAAAATTCAATCTTTAATTCTTTTATACATTGATTTTACATTTGATTCATTTGTAATCTAAGAAGCCGAGTAAAGTTTTCCAGCCGTCATAAAAAGAAACCGTACTAATACGACGGATTTTAACACCATTGATTGTCGAAAAACTTTCTTGTGTCAAACTTGCGTTTCCTTTCTATCATCAAGCTTCGAATTTTCTGTATGAGACTGATCTGGTAATCTTGCATTGCGCAAAGATTCGTATTGATAAAAAAAGACATTTTGTTATAGTTAAAAGTAGCAGGCTCAGCCCGAGGATTTTGTACTAAGACGTTAAGAAACCATTTTTTGTGATTTTAATTTTTCTTATATAGTTTTATCTCCTTTATAAGCATCTATCAAATATTTCTACTTATGTACCTATTGCTAGGTCT
The DNA here is from genome assembly GCA_034694785.1 of Agrenia bidenticulata. Lineage (NCBI taxonomy): Eukaryota > Metazoa > Arthropoda > Collembola > Entomobryomorpha > Isotomidae > Agrenia > Agrenia bidenticulata. Next base: position 1,482 of record JAQFYM010001206.1, on the reverse strand, counting down.
CACTTCTTAACTTCTAAGAGTACGGAAATTTACAAGACACAAATCTCTATATGACCGTTATAAAATGCTGTTATTTCATATATGATAACACGATTTTTTAATTTTTTTTTTAATCCTTGTGTTAATTAGTTACATTATTACTGTCTCTCTGATACGTTGCGGTTTTTACTAAGAAATCGTATATTTGCGCAAGGTTTTTACATAATTTTAGTACAAAAAAAAGAAACGGTAGGAAAAAAACATTACCGCTTTTTACAAAAGCAAAGTTATCCTCTTATTTTTATTCATTGCCGTGTGCACAACGGCAGCATTTCATGCTGATTTTGTAGTAGAATCAAGTAAAATAAAACGCAATCTGATAAATAAATATAGCGCGTGTTTTTATTTTTATTACTATGTAAGCACATATGTGAATTTTGAACATATAAAACATGAAGCAATAGTCCATTTAATCCAAAAGATACCAAAAAAGACAGGCTGCAAACTTTCCGCGTCAAATATTAAAAAAACAGGGTTGAAAAGATTTTGCGAGAACGAATAATTATTTTATTATCTCAAACAAATGTGATAAGAAAAGATGAAATGAATGTTTATTCTAAAAAAAAATGTTAAAATGCTTGCAAAAAACAACATGAAATTCAAAGTATCTTTTTACCGTTAGTCACTTATTCTAGAAATTCATAATTTTATAAAATACTAAATTGAACAAATAATAATACTAAAAGAACAATCATAACAACCAAAAAAACAAAAAGCTGTACTGGATATCTTTTTGTATAGCATATGTAACAATCGTGTACCTTTTTCTTGTTTTATGTGGTAAAGCGTATCCAAAGCACATACAATTAAACCATGTCAACTACGAACAATAGCATTACATGTTAAAAATAATATTTGTAGTAATATTCAATTGATTCGCGTTGTAACCTTACACTAACATATGTTACGGTACATATGCAATAATACTAGAAGAAGTACTGCTAGATTTTTCCTATTCGTCAAAAATGGTTTTTCTATCGCAATCTCAAAGGCGCATTTCAAAAATTTGGGGGCCTATGGCGCGACCAGTTTTTGCGTGACAAAATGCGATGTTGCTTGTTTTATTGTATCTTACTAAAATTTTAAAATTATCTAAATAATCAAGTATTGTTTTATAAAACCATAAATCAATTTATGACATAAAACCTACATTACGATACAGAAAACAACCTTTAAATAGCTCTCGAAAGGCCTTAAATATGTTTAGTTACAAATTTGTTTTACTATTAAGCATATTTTTTGTAATTTGTAGTTTTTTTTGCATAATTACATACGTTTTTTTACCAGGAAAAACCACATGAAATATAAAAATAAACAAAAAAAAGTTCGCAGAATATATTTTGCAATTTCAAAAACATACAAAGAAAAAACGCTACAGCCGAATCAAACACACCTAAATTTTTATACGGGTTTTTGTCTAATTTTCGCCAATGGTCGTGTTTT
>JAQFYM010001205.1:0-37508 GCA_034694785.1 Agrenia bidenticulata | reverse complement strand
ACTGGAATGTTTTTAAAATAAATGCATTTATACATAGTACCCCTGCTAAAGGCCCTTCGGGCCTGAGATCAGCTAGTACTATATACTATACTAACTAGAAGCACTACTCTGAAAAATCAGAGGGAGTCTAAGGATTGAGGAAAAAAATCCTTCCTCGCAGTTTTACCTTTTCCAGACAGGTAGCAGGGTATTGCGCGAATAGACAAAGACAAGAGCGAGCCAATGAGAGGGTTCTGGAAAATGTTTCCCCATATGCGCTCTCTAGTCTCTATATGGGCTAAAAATAAGTGAAAAATTCATCTTACTCAGAGGACATGACATGAACCCCTGATTTTCTACCCAAGCGCGCTCATCTACAATGCGGCAAGCGTTTTCTTGCGCTACTGCCAAATTGGATTTTTTTCTAACTTTTAGTGGAAACAAAATTTTGTGGTCCAACTTCCCTCACCCCAACCCTCAATGAGGAGTGAGGATGACTGAGATTAAATTTAGCAATGCTTGATGATTGTTTTGAAATAATTGATCTTCAAATCTTCACACTCGTTGTGGCTAGTCAAGTTGTAAGAATATTTTAGTGTATTTATACTCGAATCTAACATGTCACCTCTTCCCTTCACAAGTCAGAGGCGATGATAATATTATTTGGTTCACTTGCTCAAGCGGCCGCTTCTTGTCCAGCCCTCTTTTACCAGAGTGACCTTGAAGGGAGAGAAGTCGTTTGACCATCACATTATTCTTACCCTCTTCTGACCTCACATACTTCTCCAACATCTGAAATTTAAGTCGAAGAGAGGTTAGGGATGATTATAAAAGAGCATTTAATCACTACCGTCTCAACCCTACCTCCATCTCAATCTTATTCTCAATCAGCACCTGACCGTTTTCTGGACTTGCATGTGTAGCTGCCAAAAGTGTAGGCAAGAAATTATGACAGTATTTGGAATCCTCAAAATATTCCGCCGGTAAAGTGCACAGCATCTGCAGAACCGTCGGAGTTTGACCCGACTGAATCGTCCTCTACAATCAATTTAAAATGTCAGTCTTGACCTACACAGCCCATGCATCTCTCCCTCCCTACCTGATTCTCCTTGTTTCCCACAGTAAAGTTCCCAATTGCAATAATGAGCTCCGTTAATAGCCGGCGCATGCTATAGCTTTCTCGATGAGGAACCACCTGCCATAAAAGTTGGCTCACAATGTGTCGGAACTGGAGGGACACCGCTTCAGAGCCCAACACGCTCTACACAGTCAAATGAAAATAAATAAATTAACCACCACTACCTCCAAGGCACAGAATGGAAAAGAATAGACCTGAAGTGCCATGAGATCCAGACGAGCCATTGCATTAATGAGGCAAAGTGTGGACTTGACCACGAGAGCTGTCGTCTCTGGGGGAGCTGGAGGATTCAAATGTCCTGTTCTAGGCCGGCTTGGAGCCCCTTGATGCAATAGTAAGGAGTAGGACATGGACACAGCACCGGCAAGCTCCGACGCTTCCAGCGTTCCCAATAACTGCGTCACGTCTGGCTCTTTTTTACTCATGATACACCCCGTAGGATCCTCGCCCCAGCTAAAACATCAAAAGGATAGAATGAGAACAAGTTAATCATCAATGTGGTTAGTTTGCATACGTTCTACCTTCATTTCCATTTAAATATAAATATTGTTCAAAATATAAGTTTGAAAGATTTGAAGGAGACTTACCAGAACTGCAATGCGTAAACAAGGACAACCAAGAAGTCCACAAGGATCTGAAGTAATGACGCCACACCTGGCTGACTGTCCACAGGACCTCGAACTCCACCACAATAGACGGATATTCTGTCAATGACACCGGAGGCGACTAAATATCTACAACAATAGAAAAACTTTTTTACATTTGTCTGATATACAGTTGATTAAAAGTACGTACCCAATGATGTCATGAGTTCTCGATTTAATGGCTTGGATGTCCCTTGGGTCTATCGAACTACCTTTCCTCATTACTCCTTGAAACGGGTCCGGAACATTCCCTAAAAGATTGAAGAGGAGGGCCACTAGCGCCTCTGAAAACCAGCTTCAAAGATTAGTATTTTATTCTACTCATTACGGACGAGATGATTTGGAAAGCAAGGAAGGTGAGTTACCAATTAATGGATCCGTGGGGAGAGGCTGATGGATCCCTGTTGGTGATCCGCACCACCACCGACTATCTTCTGGTATCAAGTTCTAGAAAAAATAGCCCTTCCTTGTAATCTTATGGAGATCAGTATTCAGTTGACAGTTTATCGTCTGTTTTACCTGCCATTGCTCCACACATAGATTCATGATGGTGCAGACGGTAGTGGCTCGTAAAATATACAAGCCATTCCTCAAGTTCCCCAACACGAACCCTTGGAGCATTTCACATACGGACACCTTCACTCTGAAATCATAGAAACTAAATTTGCAGTCCATTCTCTCAATTTGCATTATTCTAGCATTGAATAAGTACTATAAAAATAGTAACTTTAGAGGAAGATCGGTTGCGGTGCACTGAAGGACTCTCTGTGCTACTCCCACTCCGTTCATCCGTATCACCGACTCTTTCACGCATTGGCTCTGCAATAAAAAGTTTAATCATGTCAACATGTTTAAGAAACATTTTGTCTGTTGGTCAGAGAATGTTTTACTTTGACTGCAGCCCGCCTAATCTCAGCAATCAAGCGATCCATGGAAGTGGCCGCCGTTCCAGATCCTTTCCCCTTTTCAAATAGATGGATGAGCCTGGCGAGATCTAAAATATTCTTCCGAGTCTTAGCTAGAAGTGCAGAGTCGGAAGGGAGGACGGCTTCCCTTTCAACCACTTCAGTCTTCTCAAACTCTCGTCCACTGTAAAATTTAGTTCAAGTAATTTAAGTTCATGAATCGGACAAGGAAGAAGGGAAGTGAGGGAACCTTTCCATGAGTCGCTCCATCAATTTCTTGGAATGCTTTTTCGCTCCTTTCTGCCTGTTTTTATCTCCCGTGATTTTCCCCTCAAACTTCTCTGGCTGAACAAGAGCAATGAATTTGAGACCGAAGATGTGGGACCCATTCCTGGCATTCCTCGAATGTGCGCTGCTAGAGAGACCTTCACTTTTCTTCACTGCATCTAAATGGGCCCTTCCACGAACATGTCCCAATTCCTGCACTTCCGACTGCATCTGATGACAGAAAACAAAGTGATGAACTTGCAATTACTACTTGTCACGTTGTATTACAAATACAAAGCTTCATTCAAGTTTAATTACACTGATTTTGCAGAGAGTGCAGATGCGGATACAGCCCGAGTTGTCCTCCATGACCCGAGGAGCACTAAATTCCATGGCCTTTTGCCGAATCTGTTCCATGTTCTCTTCATGTCGCCGAGCCGTGTCCTCCTGTTTCTGACGGATTTTCTTCTCCAGCTCTTCCTTCTCTGCCTTCTTTGCTGCATTCAAAGCGGAGATTCGCACTTCTCGATCCCTAAGAAGCAAGGAGGTACCTAAGTCAAAGGGACTGAGAACAAAAATCAGAGGTGACTAGTTACCGAGCTTTCTCAATCGCCATCTCCGTCCTCTCCTTTGTTCGCTCTTCCTTCTCCCTTCGTATCCGCTCGTCTGCCTTTCGACGTTTCTCTTGGAACTCGATGAGTTTGGCCTGTAAGTAACCTTGTCAATTAGTACAATATCACTCGGCACAGATTTAGAGATAAGCACAGCCGAGTTCTAACCTGCCACTCCTTTCTAATATGACACTGTCGTTCGATTACACCGGAGGCTTTTCCAGCCCTTTCTTCCAGCTTCACCCTTCTTTCTTCTTGAATGGATCCCAGCCTTTCCTCTACTTCCTGTGCTTGTGTTCATTACATTACATGGTTAGTTATTAGAAGATGATGAGATTAAAGTATGGTGATAAATTGTGTCGACCTGGGCGGAGGCGAAGTAGTCGTGCCTCTTGTTTTGAGCTTCAAGTAAATTAATGAATGCAATCTCCTTGGCCTTGGAGTCTTCGTCATGAGCCTTGCGTCGAATACTTTTCAGATATTCAGTCCGCTTCTCCCCCGCTCGTCTCCGTCTCTCTTCAGCCTTCACTATCAACTCGGCTCGTTCAGCAACCAATTTCTTGGTCGTCTCGTTCAGCGCTTCAAACTGACACAAGGAATTAATTATTTTTCGGAATATTACAAGTTATTTGAAGTTATTGCAAACGTCCAAAATATCCTCACCCTCTCACTGAGCTCAACATAGCGGTTGAACTTGGACTGTAGTAACTTTCCTCGATTTCGCTCTGCCTTTGCCAACTTTGCCTCATATCGCTGTAGCCGTTCCGCTCCGTCACATTTCTTGGCAGGGGACATGAGCTTCTCTCTCAAAGACAAAATCCTTCCTGTCTCGCGTGGAGGCAGCTCTTCCACTGTCAATCCAATAATTAAATACCACATACCATTTTAAATCATTTTAAACCACCTACTTCGAGTCACTTCTTCATCATCCATCCTAACGAAGAAAAAGTTTTCATTTTCTAAGTCGAGATCAAGTAGCTCTGGACTGGTTGCATGCTCACTGTCTGTAATCGTTACATCTTCAGTCCTTTCAATCTATCAAAGATTCAACAGATGTATTAAAAAACAATGAAATTGTCTTTGGTGATTTGATTGATTTGATGAGTTTCAAAGTTGTAAAGAGACCCGTTCAAAGTCCTTCTCGACTTGTAGAAGTTCTTGCTCTAGAAGCTCTTCCTCCCGAATCGCGTCATCCAAGTCTGCTTCTTTTCTCTTCATCTCTTCGTCGTGAACAGAGCCGTCGTCCTCGCTAAATCCTTTCTTCCCCTCAGCTTTCTTAACATCACCCTTGGAGTCTGTGGAGTGACCAGCGTTGAGAGGAACGACCTTTTCCAAAGAGCTCCGGGACTGGTTTGGATTTGATGAGGCGAGGGAAGTATTGGAGGAGGACCATTTGGACCGATTTGACCTCGCCTTCACAGTCTCCCATCCATCTTAAGCAAAGAAGAAAATTGAGAGGGAGAGACTTTAAGAAAAGGAGAGAGTTGGTCAAGTACCTTCATCAACAGAACTGTCGGGTAAGGAGATGTTGGAATGAAATACTGAACCTCTCCGCCCACCTTTCCCTAATATTGGGTTCACCATCGACTTGGATCGAGTCACTCCAGGCCATTGAGGCCATCCACTTCCTTTGCCCTATTTCAAGTAATTGGGAACATTTACAAAATAAAAGTAATGCAATTCAATAAATAGTATTACTCCTTCTTGAGTCCTTTAAAAAGATACACTAAGCAGAATATGCATATCAGTTCATTTCGTTCTGTATTTACTAGATCTCTCTGCCGAAATCACCACTTGTGGTTCGCAAACAACTAGATCATGTATAGATTCTGTGAAGACCGAATTGACGTACCCGTTGCGACTGCTGAGTCGATGTGTTCACTGCCGTCCGACATCGACTCGCAATGTTGCTCCGATAATTTGGAATGGAGGGGACCTTTCCTTTCATCGCTCCTCTACTTGCGGATCCTATTGGACCTCGACTCTTTGCCACTGTCCTCCCTTTTGAATTTAATGTTGACACTGAAAGGTAAAAAACAATACATTCAATAAATCATGCCTGGATTAAGCTTCCGAGTCTTAAATATCTTTATTTATCTCTAAAATCTCTAAAATCCTCTCACTCTCTATTTGTCGGAACAGTGCCGTTTTGGCTTTCTCAGCGAAAGTAGATTTAGGAGGTGTTGGACTCTTTTTCTCCTTCTGGCTTCGTCTACTATCATCTCCGCTAAGTTCATCCTCCATCGTAGGCTGCTTGGAGAGAGCGACGAGGTCATCCCTTCCTATCTCATCTATTAAAACACCAGCAGAAAGTTGAGTTGCGCTTGATTTGGTACCTAGGGGGGTAGGAGGTCTTCTTTTAAGGTTATTCGCATCTGGCATGGTAGTGGGAGTTATGTCACTCTTCCAATTATTTTCACACAGTGCAGGGATGGATGGAGAGGATTTTCGGGACTCACTAATGGGTTTAGTTCTATGTTTAGTAGTAGAGCACACAAAAGGATTACTCTCCTGCCCAATGGAGGACTCCATATCCGAATCTGAAGTGTTTAGTACCATAATCAGAGGGCTTGGGTTGGAAGGAAGCGGGACAAGGGGGCCATACTCTTCACAATAGTGAGTCTGACATGCAACAGTCCTTCCTCCAGCAAAGTAGTAAATGTCTGGATCTTCTTCAAGGTCTGTTTGAAGACCGATGTGGACGGTACTGATTAATTGAGTAGTAAGAAGAGTGTTAGTGTGGGTTTTAGGGGAGCCATGACAAGACTCCTCTTCCCCTCCAACAACACTTTGAATCTCCGAGATTGACACACCTGTGCATGGAGGTACCGTCCAATTCTCAAGACACACCAACTTCTCCTTGGCCACGTTGTGAGCAAACTGCAATTAAACAAACCCAACAAACAACTTGTCATTTTAATTACATCAATAATTTATCGATAGATGATGATTGATTACCAAGGGAAAAGTAGTTTTTCGGACTTCCCAAGTCAGAGAAGATGGTTTGGAGTAGGGAGAACTATTTTCGTAATTCCAATTCACATTTAACCATTGTATAAGATTTTTGAAATCTCGGCTGTGGTTTTCCAGGATTAAGAGAACTTGCTTAGGTTTACCAAAGTGATAAAATATATTGAGAATACATTTGAATCCCTTAATAGATGAATGAATTGAGATGGATGAGTTGATGTACCTTGGATTGAGGAAGATTCTGCTCCTTTTGACATTCTTGATAGATTTCACTGAGAGAGCGGTCAAGATTTTGGAAGAGATAGCCCCAATACCGGCTGCACATTTCTATCAACACATTAGCCATTCTTATCCACATACTCTATACATATTTAGATTCACTAAACAAGATGTGACATTATATATTACCAGACTTGTCATCTCTTCCTGTGGAGGCTGACCTCACTCGTGACCCCTTGGAGAGGTGCTCCCCATCCCCTGACTTCAGTGACTTCCCTCCATCACCTAAGATAACCACAAAGTGCAAAGGTCATTATGTCACATATAAAGAGCTGAGGATGGAGTGGAGGATTACTCCATACTCACTTGGTCCAGCATTTAGAATCTCCTTCACTTGATTGTGAGGAGGGTTTGGGCTGTTTCCTTGGTGGTCCATGCTTGGAGGTCCTTCTTCTCTTTCGGAGCTCTAATTGGGACTCGTTGCTTATGGCCAGGTGGGTGAGAAGAAGGTCGGGGTCATTGACCTCTTCTCCGTTGAAGATGAGGGAGTAGGTTCTCCAGATGTACTTCCAGCTGATCTTTCTCTCACTTTGGACACTTTTGAGCTCCCGGTGCGTTGCAAGGATGAGAGCCCTTCGAAGGTTCTTCCCTCGTCCCCCCTTGTTCACATAGAAGGGGAGAGTGGAGCCGTCCTCTCTTTTCAAATGAACTCGTATCCCTTGACCCGTCTCAAACCCAAGGACCTCCTCCGAACTTTCCCCGGAGTGCCCAATCAAATCCTTCAGGATCCGCTCCTTCCTAATCAACGAATCTAGGGCACTCAAGTACTCCCCTTGTTTAGATGACCTCTGATCACCCTTTATTTCCAAAATTAAAGACATCCACGAGGAGGAGGACAGACGAAAGGGGACCCCGAAATAGTTGCTGGAGGTTGTAGCTCAAGAAATTTCGACTTACCCGCCCACCTCCCTTTACCATTGAAAAAGATGTTTCTCACTCTTTCTCTCATCGAGTGTTGGAAGGGAATAAAATGGAGGGAAAATGGACAATATATGAATTGTGAGAAAATTAAGTGGTGAGTGGAGAGAAGAAAGAGTTGAAAATTAGGAATTATTCATAAAATTTCACTCTTCTTCCTCGCAGATTCGGCAGATTGATATTATATAATTCTTGATATCATAAAGAATGGGGGCTAAAGTTGAGGAAAATGAAGCCAGTTCCGGTGGAGAGAAGAAGAAGCTCAAGGCTTGCTGTGCCTGTCCCGAAACTAAAAGAGTTCGAGACACATGGTTCGTTCCTAGGCCATAAAAATGATTTAAAAAAAACTCCATTTTCATTGCAAGGTTATAAGGAATACAAGTATTTTTGATATTGACAGCATCGTGGAGTTGGGACAAGAGAGCTGCAAAGATCTTATCGAAGCTCACAAGGATTGCATGAGGAAGATGGGATTCAACATCTAGAAGAAAACAATCACTTCTTCTAACTAGTCATCCCAAACACAATATGTAGTCTTCATTTCCCCGTTTAATTAATAAAAAATATACATCACTATTCCAACTATTCATACTTTAAATCATCCTCTCCAATTCACATAACCTCGAGCATGCTCTTTCTTGAACATTTTCATAGATTTAAATCGTCAGCTGGAGGTTATTGAACTTTTCAGGATCATAAAAGGAGGCTCGAACTTGGCGACCTCCAAAAAATCGCCCGTTAAGGTCCATGAAGGCTAAATCAAATATATTTTAGCTGCATACTTGTTTTGTGAATCATTGGTGGACTTGCTGTTCCTACCTTTCACTGCAGATTCAGCTAACACAAACTCGACGAATATTCGTATGGAATCCTCACCGTCAACATCAGGCATTTGAAATACAATAACAGTAATGACTTGTCCATACTTCAAACATTCCTCCTTTACTTCCGGCTCAAGGTCATCATCAACTTCCCCAGGACCCACCATATTCTGCAAAATATATCAAATAATCACATGTTCCTAATCTAACCGGAAAGCTATAGCAACATCATCCGTCTCCTAGCCACCGAAAAGAGATCTGGATAACCTTACCATCAAAAGCAGTACTTTGGATGGATTTTTCAACTTTTCTATGGCATCTGCTTCGATGGCAGCCGCAGCCGGTGCTGCATTGGCGTCTTGACTGCATAAATCAGTGGAGGTCGGTTGGACTGGCTGCTCTATTTCAAACTCATCCTCGTCCATGTATGAGGCTGCCAAGTTGGGCGGAGTGCCTAATAGACTAACGACCCCTTCCTTGGGCAAATCCTTCTCGTGAATGATCCTTCCTATCCTGTGACTCGTCTTTTCAACCTAAGAATAACGTCATTAATTAACCCAGTCAGTAGAATAAATTATTAAATTAAGGGATAGACACCCACAGCAGTCTTTTTTTTGCAATTTTCAATAGAGCAGAATTTAAGTGACCTTGGATTACTATGCACTATGACTAATGACTCTTATTAATATGCATGAAAGATGAATATTTGATAACTAGCCCTTGGTTGTTGAGTGAGACAAGTCTTTAAGTATTGGAATTATTATATTAAAAGACCTGAAGAGCAGTGGCCATTCCCTGTTCCTTCTTCCCCAGTCCTTGACCTTCCTTGTAGCCGTATTTGGCCATGATTTTGGCAGCCGCAAACGCTCCAGAGCCACTTCCCAACCCGAAGCTTCGACCACCTGATGTCTTGCTGAGAGCAGAGAAGTCTGTACTGGACACCAAGTCATCGTCATAGTCGTTGAGATTGAGTGATGGCGGGGGGGCAATGGCCACACCCCCTTGCTGTTGCTGCCCTTCATGCTCTTCCTCCACTTCATCTCCTGTCCGTCGCTTAGCTTCCTCTTCCTCTGCCTCTTTGTCTCGCCTCTCCCTCATGTCTCGGAGGGCCTTCTCATAGTCATTTGGATACAAGGGGTCATACTCACTCTCGAACTGCCACTGCGGGTCGAGACTAAGAAACTTTCCACCCCCACGTGACCTCTTTGAGATGGAGACGGAGTAGGGAAGAATGAAGGGAAGAGCTCCGTCTCCTCCTCCTTCTTCTTTTCCTGCAACCGATTTGGACTTGAAGTCGACGACGGGAGCCAGTTGTGAACCTCCCCCCTTTCGAACTCCTTCTCTCTTTACCTACACAATCAGAGAATCAATGAAGGTCAGTCATATTTCATTATGGGTTAGCCATATTAAGTTAAAGTGACACGTAAGGGTCATTAATGGAGGTCAAGATTTTATTGAGACCAAACCTGGGGGCTGGACTTTTTAAGCTGCATGTGAGAGGACTGTAAAAATTTAATCCCCGACGCCCAGCCGGATAGATTTTCACTTTTTTTGTCCGTGTCAATATCATCATATAAAGACATTTCTATTTATTTCACTTTACTTTCACTTCCCTTCTTTCATCTTTCAATGTTCAAACTTTTATTTTTACTTAAGACAATCTGTAAAAATTTCAAATCTCCCGCTCTTTATTTTCCTATATATAGCGGGATTGAGTCTCTTATCCAATTAGCATTGATTAACATTTAATTAAAAATCAATTTAACTAATTAATATTGATATCATGAGTTCATGAGTAAAACTAAGAATAATTCATGTGTCTATTTCCTCACTCAACTCTTGTTGAAAATTTAAACTCTTTCTCCTCTCGGCTATAGAATATCTGAATATGCACTACCAACTCTGTCATGGTCATACCCAAAATGATAAATATGAATCTCTTTAGTCATCGGCAGTTTATTGATAGAGATAAGTGAGTTTGTTAAATTATTAAATTCTAATCGTCTTCATTCAAGTAATTAAGTAGTTATGGATGAGAGATGATAGGTGCAAAATTAGCAAAAAAGTTGATATGCTCCAGGTGAGGCTCGAACTCACAACCCCGGCATAACTCAAGTCCACGTATACTGATTATAAGTACCGTGCGCTAACCAATTGCGCCACTGGAGCACGTTCAGTCTCCACTCTGGAAATTATATCCTATACCTCAGATGGGACATACCGGAGAGCTGGATACCCGTCCTATCATCATTTTCAAATATTATCTCCTTCATATTTAATTTAAATTTATTTATTTCAATTAAGTTAGGGAAGGATAAATTATTAAATTCCAATCCCTTACTTGTTCATCGTGATGGAGAATAAAAAAAATGATGCGGAGTTGATCCCTTGATAATTTTCCTTGGTGAGACTAAAGAATGAGGAGAAAGGCGCGGAAGGTCTTAATTCAAATCTTACTTGACATCTTACTGATCTTAGGTCAAAAGTTAGTAGTTGAAGGAAATGAAAATGGTGCGAGTGTAGGGAGAGGAATGGGTTCAACAAGGTCAATATATAATTGAGTTGTGAAGAGGGAGGAGGTAGCAACGAGTTCTCCCAACGATCATTCAAAAGAAGGTCATCAAGGTGCAAGGGGAGAGAAATTTTACTTCCACGTCAGTTAAACTACACAAACTATATATTCAGTTTACATTTTAAGTCTATGTAATAGTATCTTTGATTTAGGTATATTTTTGGACAATCTTGCTTGAATTGAGAGAGTAAAAGTTGATAATTTGATTTGATTTGATTGATTGGAGAGTGATGATTATGAATGATGTATTTAAATTGTATTGGACTGATTGCAGAGCTGTGGTCTGTGCTATTTAATCGTGGCGGTGATTCACCGCCGGTGAAGAGTAGGAGACTTAGGGAGAGATAATCAATGAAGGGAAGATGAGCTGGTTCCAAACGACTAACCTGGCAACTTTTGCTAAAACAGCGCTGAAAGAGGCTCAAAAGACGATTGACAAGGCTCTAGAGATCAATGAGGAGCACAAGGACGGACATCCACCAGCTTCTTCTACTGGAGTGTCAGCTGTCACGGGTCAGTATCATTATCACACAACTGACACAGCTCTTCACTGACTACGTCACTAACAATAAGTTAGCCTCTTATTCACTCTCAATGGTTTTATTTAGAAGCCGCCTCAGACTTCTTCTCCTCCTGGGCAGAAACTGTCGGCTCAAATAAATGGATCAAGAAGACAGAGTCGGTCTCCGTGGCCCCATCCCCAAAGCCCCATTCACTACATCCACCAGACCTACCACTCTCCACTAAACCAAGATCATCTAATCACAAACGATCCGCCTCTCTGGAAGGGACAGACGGAACTCCAGCCATCCACTTCCCAAGGCATGTAGAGAGTGACTTGGGAGGGGCCCTGAAGACCCCAGCAAGTAACGCTATGCCACAGGAGTTAGCAGCGTTCCAGGAGGGTTCAACATGGAGTCATCACCAACATTCTCGCTCCTTGAGTGACACTGTCTTCAACGCCCACAACTTCCTGGACGATTTCGATTCTAGAGTTCAAGTATTGGATGGTCAAACTAATGAGCCAAGTTTAGCCCTCTTAGAGTCATGCACAGTGGACGTTTCGCAGGATTTTTCATCAATATCTTCTCCTGTAGCTCCCAACCTCAGCTTGGAGTGTAAGATGGACAGGTTGGACTCTTGGGACAGAGCAGAGGAGCCGGAAGACAAATTGTCCGGGACTGAAAGGATTAATAATTTTGACTTGCTTAGTACTGTAGATTTGAACATTGTTTCAGGTGAACCAGAGTCAGAGTGTTTCAATTTCTCTACACACCACAACGATTTACCTCCGCAAGAAAGTGTAGTTAGAGATTCTTTTTGTGATATGGACTGGAATTGGACTGATTCTGATGCCCAAAGATTAGATAATAATGAAGATGTTAAGACTGCTATTATGAGTGAGAAAGTGATTGCCGTGATTAGTCTCGGCGGAGATAATTCCAAAGGCTTACTCCTACAGTCCCTGGAAATGGAGAATCCAACAACTGTAGACTCAGGATTAGGAATGGATAGTAGCACTAGCGCACAATTTTGGGACAATATAGAGAATACAATTCAAGAAACCGTTCAAGACAAACTAGGGAGTGTTAGTGTGGAGAATAATGTAGACATGGATTCCTCTCCAACTCCCCAGAATACTGAGTGTTGTGTTGTAGATGCAGTTAGCTTATCATCCAGTCCTGTCCCCTCAGCGGGTAGTAGGAAAGGGATCTGGCCACCGTCCATAGATGAAATTCGTCCACTGTCGGAGCCAATCGAGTCATTGGACTCGTCTTGTCCAAAAGGGCCGTTACCGGATGAGATCTCTCTGCCCTTTGGATGTGCAGAGGGAGAGAGCAGCAGAAGTAGTAGCATAGTCGTCGTCTCAGGAAGGAACTCAACCCCTTCCAGTTCAACGGGCTCCTCTGAGGGACATCATGATCCAGAAAATCATTCAGAAAGAACCTTTGACCTTCTTCCCTCACACTCTCACCGCTCTCATCCCGAGTTGGATTCTTCCGACCATAAAGGCTAGTCATGTTCTTCTTAGATTCTTCTTCCTCTGACATCCAAATCCTTTCCCCAAACCTCACCTTAGCTTCTTCTTCTTCAGCCGCATAGTATGAACTGAACGCCTTTTCATTCTCTTTTACCACTACTAATAATGAATTTCTGTCGTTTCAATTGCAGTTAGTGCTAGTGTTGGAGTCCAGACCGTCTCAATTCACTGGGAAGAGAAGGAAAGTCAGACGGATGAAGTTGCGGTGATGGGAAGTGATGAGGTGCTTAAAGAAAAGGATGAGATGATTAGTGAGCTTCGATTGGAAGGAGAGAAGCTGTCCAAGAAACAGTTTGAGGTGGGTCAAGTGGTCAAGAAGCTGCGGGGGAAGGAGAAGGAGATGGAGGAGACGATTAAATGTCTGAAGGGAGAAGTAGCTGGGAAGATCCAGGAGAACGATCGACTCCTCAAGACTTATCTCACTAAAGAAGGCGTTGAACAAGTACAGAATGACACCATCTCCAAGCTCAGCCTCCAAAATAGGAACTTGGAACTTGAAATCCAGCAAATGAAGTCGGAGGTGGAAGATGCCAAGGAAAACTCAGCCTCAATGAAAGTCTCATTGGAAGAAGCTTCCCTGTAAGCTTTTCTCTCTCTAGTAGTCTCTAGTGCTTATATAATTTCCACACCCTAAATAATTATTTAACACTCATAAGCCCTCTATATCAACTATAAATTATGGCCTATAATAGTGTCATTCCGTTTCTACAGGGAGATTCTAGAGTTAAGAAATGGAATCTCCTCCTTCCAAAGAGAGGCAACAGAAATGGACAGTTTGACACGAGAGAAATGTGAGCTGATGAGCCGGAATGAGTTGCTGCAGAAGGAAGTAGACCATCTCCGTCTATCAATTAATTCAACGCAATCCATAGGCTCCACCAGAGAAATGGATCTCCAAAGTCAAGTTTCTATCTTGAGAGGAAAGGTGCATTGTCTAGAGAACGAGCTGGGAGGCATTTCCTCGGACGTTGCGGATGCCACGATGCCCCTTTCCTTGGAAATTCAAAAGCTCCAGTGCGATCTGAAAAATCTCACGGCACAACATGAAAAACGGGAGTCGGCTATTCAGTCCCTAGTCTGGGACTTAGAATTGAAAGTCAAAGGTGGACTGGAGAGAGAAAGATGCTACAAAGATTTGAACTTGTCCCTTCAGACCAATCTCTCGAGCTTAGAAGATCGGCAACAAGAGTTGGAGAGGGAGAATCAAGGCTTGGTCGTGGACTTGAAAAAATTGGAGGGGAAACAAGTGGAGGAAAGGGAGGTGAAAGTGAGGGGACTGGAAAGTCAAGTGTCGGAACTAACTACAGAGGTTGAGCGACTGACCAAGGAGAATCACAACCTTGTCCTCCAGTTCAAGACGGAGAAAAGTGTGTTGGATGGTGAGAGGAAAAAAAATGCAAGTCTGATGGATCAATTGTCGTCTTGGACTAGGAATGGAGTGAATGGGACGGAGAGAAAGTCCGGAGAGAATTCTCCCAGCTCTCATTCAATCATCTCGGAAGCTTCGTACTTGGACGAAGTGTTTGACCCTAGTGGGCAGAATGGGATGAATAATCGTTCCATGACTCCCAAGTCCTTCTTTGAGTCCTTCTCTTCCCTTGGACTCATTGAGAACCTTCAGAGTCAGCTGAGACAGAGGGAAACGGAGCTGTGGCAATGTCAGGAGGAGGGAAGTAAAAATGAGAGGATTCGACGGACCTTGAATGAAGAGATTGCCAGACTCACTATACAAAACCAAGGGCTAGAGGTGGAAATGGACAAGCTCCCTCTCGTTCAAACCCGTCTCCAGGAAATGGAAGAGAAGAACAATGCCTTACTCCAGGTATCACTACTCTATCACAAAAAAATACTAATATACTATTATAAGGTGAGGGTGCAGCCGGTGCACTCGGTGCAGGTGGAAAATTTAAAAGCACTTTTCTTTTGGTTTCCACAGATGTATGGAGAGAAAGTGGAAGAAGCAGATGAGCTCCGACTTGACTTGGAAGATGTCAAAGAATTGTATAAAACTCAGGTAAGCTCTACTCACGCCTAACAGTTCTAACTAATCATCTTAATCTCCATTCTTGTTATTTCTTGGGAATCTAGATTGAACAGTTGGTGAAGAAATGAGCCCTTTTCTCAACTTTCACTGGAGATTATTCAAGAAATAATATGAGAGGACCTAGTGAACTTAAAAATGGCTTTCTATCTCTATGACTTTAGTTGGTGCTCACTGGTGCTGTTCCTTCTCAGTGATTACCTGGCTCTTTCCTTACATGAATTGCGTATAAAAATAGAATAGGTATAAGGACTGTAAATAAAACCTCCCTCGCTTCTACAGAAAGCCAAAATGTAAATGAAAGTAGAGTTGAGCTGAATCTCTGCTCGGGTTCTACTGCTTGGTCCACACTCAGGGCAAGTTTTTAAATCAAAGCCATAAGTTGCTCATAAGTTAACAGTTAATTGACATTAGACTGTGAAGCCCAATTTATTAATTCTGGGGCTCAAGACTGGGTTTCCTCTAGATACTTAGTAAATAATATTTGGTGTTGGTAGGTCTTGTGGTTTAGAAAGCTACTTTTTCAGAGCATCTGAGATGAAGGTGTCGATTTGGTCATCATCCTTGAGACCGACGAATTTGTCGAGAACGTTGCCATTCTTGAGGACGAGGACAGAGGGAACGGCTCCGACGTTGTACTCCATAGCAATGTCTGGGAGATGGTCAATGTCCAATGTGGCCATGTCCACATCATTTTGGTACTTAATGAGCGCCTTCTCCATTCGCGGCATGAGTAGTTTACAAGGACCACACCAGCTGAGATCAAAATGATAAATAGATGATAGAATCTAGCTTATGATAACTAATTATGATAAAGCAAGAGTTAGTTACGGGGCATGGAACTTGAGTATCACTGTTTTCGAGCTCTTCAGCACCTTCTCCTTGAAGTCCGCTTCGTCCTGAACGTTGAAGACATCTGAGGAAGGGATTGTAGTGTGGATAAGACACCGCCCTCCACACTTTCTAAATATACCAGCTCCACTCAAAGCTCTCCACACCATCATCTTTAACAAATATTATTTAGAATAGAACTATTTCAAATTAACTTCATCTCAAAATTTACAAATTATTCACCCTCCCTTAAGCTAACCGACAGGTTAATTTTCACTTAAGTGGCTTGCTGACGGAAGGTCTCCGCTACGATTATCTGTCGGCGTGTCAGCGCCCGACTTCGACACAATTAGCCTGTCCAGTGGCAGTCAAGTGACAGTTTCGGTTAAATTCAAACTTTCCCCGCTTTATTTTCTGTTTTATTTAGTCTCTCAGTGTTTTCCCTCCTTTTTTTAAGCGAAATTTCTTTGAACATTTTCCACTGTGCACTGTGTTCTGAAATTTCTTAAGTGTTAAGTGTAATTTTATAAATAATTGTCCATCCTAATGAAACGCAAGATAACGGTGGTTGAATAAAGGGTTCGGAAAGAGTTAGTTAGTTAAGTGTGTAAAATGGAGAGCTCTCGAAATGTGAGGTGGAAACTTCGAAGTTCGGTGAAAAGGTGCACAAATTATTGCGAGAGCTCCAGCAGCGATGACACTGACAGTGAGCTGAGTGAGCAGGAGGACAATCAAAGCTCCAAACTTTCAAAACATCAAGTCTCCAAGTTCAAGAAAGCTAGAAGGTCAATCAATGACCTCTCTCCACCAACAAAAACAAGGAAAACGAAGGATAGACGGGATAAACCTGAGAAAAGGACAGAGAGGTCAATCGCTTCATATTTTGGAGGAGGTATTGATTGACTTACTAATAAATTGAACAATTGGTCCTGGGTCTTATATTCCGCATTTTAGAATCTTCTTATTATTGTTTATAATGATGATGATTTGGCATTAATTTATGATTTGATGCGTTATGTGTGTATGTGGTATGGTAATATGTAATATATGTCTGTGTGCTGTGGCAGGAGAGGTAACAGGAATAATAACCAACCTGCTGTTGCACTACCTTCAGCCTTTGACCTTGTTTTCCCGACAGTTCCAGAGGGTCTTGATATCAGAGGTCTTATTGGATTTGAATTTGGGACACACCTTTTGAATTTTGATCTATAATAATAATATAGCGGATGTAGAATTACACGTGTCTTACCAGCTAATAATATCGTTGATCAAATTTATCTCCCTAGTGATTGTTTTAGTCAGCTTGTGACTGTCCCTCTTTACTGGTTTCTTGGCAATTCTTGGTTCAACTCTGTTCTCTCTCTCTGATGATGATATTTATATTATTTATTTTTTTGCAGGAAAGTCAGCTCCGCAGAAAGAGCATAAATTGAACTTGGAGACACGAGCGTTCTTAGCCTCAGGTGTTCCGGAAGTTGTGGTTCGAGCTCAAAAGGTGATCCATAAACGGAAGGAGCAAGAGGAGATCCTTGACCCCCTCGCCTTATTCCCAAAGATAACTCTTGTGGGTAATGATCCCAATCTACAATTACAATCTCATCCTCCATCCGCTCCATCCCCCTTCCCTACTCTCAAACTCATCAAAAACAATGCGTCCGATGCGTCGACAAAACCGTTGGTCAGCTGTACTTTCGCTTCCTTCATCTCCGGTTCGGGGAATACGCCGGAGAGTCCCAGTCCGCTTTGCTGCACATGGTTAGAGACAGAGGTTGGGTGGAAGATGAAAGCTCCACTTGTACCTTCTCCATGGATTCACACCTACAAGGTAAAGGAAGTGAAAAATCTGATGGGGAACAAGGCTTCTTTGAACAACTTGACCAGGTGGTTGAAGCAATGGAAGTCGGACATCAAAGACGATGGAGGCACTGGCCGAAAGCTTGTGGAAAAGAAGAAAAAGCGTCGAGACTCCGACTCGGATTTCATCACTAGTGAGGAAGAGGAGGAAGAGTTCAAAAACAAAAGTCTCCTACTATCTGGACCGACAGGATGTGGGAAAACGACGGCCGTTTACGTCATTGCCAAGCATTTAGGATTCCATGTACGGTGAACAAAGAATGATGAAATTTTCCTCATTGTTATCATCATCGTTTCTGCATTCTGATTTCATGTTTTATTCCCTCTGATAACCTTTCCATTAATTCCATTTATTATTGTTCAGGTCGTCGAAGTCAACTTCTCCACCCGTCGTTCCGGCAAGGATGTCCTCCAACGCGTTGAAGAGGCTGTCTTGTCCCATCGATTAGCATCCAGTCAAAATTGCCTTCTCTTATTCAAAGATATTGAATTATTGGATGCAGAAGAAGACGAAGGATTCCACGGAGCAGTAGCTCAGTTGATTACAACTGCTGTGCGTCCCATTGTGATGACCACGGGAAGGGGAATCGATGATGCCCTGGACCCCAAGATTGAAAAGAAGGATCCTCTCAGAATCAGCTTTCAATATCCAAAGTCATGGGAGATTGTGGAGAAAGTTCTCCTGCCCATTGTGAAACAGGAGGAAGTGGAAGAGATAGAGAGTCATCCTATTCACACCCGTCCACTAACATCACTTTTAAGCTCTATAACTCGCCATGCCCGATGTGATGTTCGCCAAGTCATTAATCAAGCCCAATTTATATTTTCAAGTTTAGAGAGAATTAAGGTTAAAAGCGTGCATGAAAATTGGCTGGAATGGAATGAAGATGGTCTCAACCTTGACTTTGTCTGTTCAAATGGAGATAGGGACTCTGAGACTCCTTCTCCATTATCGAAGAGAGTAGATGAACTAGAAAAGACTGTAGAAGCTCTATCCTTCTTGTCAGATTTGGACTGGATGGAAGGAAGGACAGAAGAAGTGGAGCATGAGAACGTAAGGGCTGGGACGCGAGAGTTGCAGAGATTCTATTTCTGTCCCAACTACCTCGCCGTCCTCTCAAAGAACTTTGGCTGTGATAAGAGGGGACTTGAAGTGATGAGAAGGCTCACCTACCAAAACGATCAGGATAAAGATCAAGATGAGAGGATTTGGAAGGGACGGAATGAGATTGGAGACTATTCAGATGTGGTGGGAGATGGGAGCTGGGACTCTGCTTCGTACATCCGAACTATCGTGAAGCAAAATGTGATGGACTCTGTTGGACGACGGACTAAGCGGAATGGACGAATGACGAGGTATTTCAATAGATTGGACCATGGACTGGTGGACAAGATTTGTCAAACTTTTGGATTCCACCATGACCTGGAAATTGCTAAATCCATCACCTTCAATAACTCTTCTTGATTATTTGAATTAGCTAAGAAAGGAGTATCTCTTGTAAGTACGATAGAATATAATATATATATATATTCAAGTGTCATCTACTTATCTATGACAAGGGCTATTGTGATGCCAAGAATAAATGTGTGATTATCATGATGATGATATGATAACTCAAGGCTATTCAACCCTTTTATTCTTCCAGGAGGATTCAGAACGTTCGAATGACTTGAAAAAATTGACTACATCCACCTCCTTTATCTCTTCACGTCAATACTCATCATCTAGTGACAATCTAGTCTCTAAGTCGGAGTTTGTAATTATTCAAGAAATACTCCCAGCTTCCTACAGCTCTATGAAATGTCTGTATGCTTTGGCAACATGAGAATGAAGCCCAAACAGCCAGCAGCCTATCCACAAAGAACTATAGATCAACTATTTAAAGTCTAGTTAGGCTATTAAGACTAAACTGACAGTTTGCTGCTTAAACTTATTAGTTATTTTCCAATTAAGCATTCAAATACACTAAAGTTACTCATCTCTGGGGTTTAAGTAAGATAAAAATTGATGCAGGGATGATTTCAAATATTTGGGAAAACCATTTAAATGAGATAGAAACTTGGATTCCAGGGTGTGTAGACAATTAAAAGCACCTAAATTAATCTTACTTCCTTGTTCCTTTTTAACTTGCAAAAGCTTACTCATCCAGCTATTCAAATAGTGAAATCAGACTTCAGACAGACACGCCCAACTACATAGCCAGCTATTTTACTATTTAGAAAAGCAGTTATTTTTTAAATGTAAGTTGAAAATTAAAGGACTTTCTGGAAGTCATTATTATGAAGGCTTCATAGTACGTTGGTATTTAATAATTGATAACAATGATATAAACAAGGCGTAACAAGTGGGAAGGGAATTGAGGATGGAGTTGTTTTGGGGTGCATGTAAAGGTGACAGCTAGGATTTGGAGTCGGATCGGGCGAGGTGTCCGATAGTGCCCGATTGATGATCTGTATTTATATAGGATCTGTTGAATCCTCCACACCTATTTCCCTCTCAGACACTCTCATGGCCTAAATCTTTTGCGATGAACGAGATCGGAGGGTCAGGAGGGTTCAGTGGGGGACGATACCTGGGCCGAGGTCATCCCGACCTCAAGGTTCGTCGCAGATGGAGGGAAGTTGTCTGTCAGGCCAGTGTTCTATTCCTGGCCTGCACGATTTGCATGACAGTGGCGGGAAGCCTGCTGCTCTACTACTCTCTCACGGGAAGGTACTGGGAAATGTTGACCTATGACATGGAGAAGGTTAACAGCACCGTCAACAGCAACGCCACTCTCTTTGGTATCAGGTGGATGCTGGAGGGTCGAGTGGCTGTCATCTCCTACGAAACGTCATTCATGCCCCAACTCCGGTATCTGCTCCCACTTCACTCCGGCCTCTGGATCTCCTGCATCGACCTCCAGGGTTAGTTCACTTCACATTCATCCCTTACAACATAAATTCATTGCTCAATCCTCCTCCGAACTCTTCCCACTGCTATATTCTCATAGAGTCGGACTTTAAGGATCTGCAAGATTTGGGGTACGAGAAGAGGAACAAGTGTGTGGATCACCTAGACCCTGATAGCCCCAAGCCCACGGATGCTCGAGCTTCTTGGCAGCATCGTAAGTGGAAATAATATACAACCTATAGCTATGTGAGATGAGGCCATGATATTAAAGTGACCACGACGGGTCTTGTAATTGATGGACAGGGATGCAGAATCTGGCGATAGCGTGTGCCATGGTGTGTCTGATCCTATTGGGTGCGGCGATACTGGTGGGTCTCTTTGGGATCCTGCGACCTCAGATCAGTGCAGTGCTGGTGACGGGTGTTATCTACGTGCTGGCAGGGACGTTTGCCCTCTTCACCCTCACCATTGTGCACTTTAAGCACAAGAACCGGAATGATCGAGAGCCATTGGACGTGTGGACGCGGCTGATACCCGAGCTGGGGGAGAACAATGACTTCCGCTCCAGCCGAATAATTTCTCATGGATGGTCGTTGGAGTTGGCATGGGCGGGGACAATGGTGTGCATCCTGGCCTCCATCATGTGGATCCTACTGTCCAAGATGCTGCGGTACAACCCTATAAGCGTCACTTGACCCTCGCCCCCGGTCTACTACTACCGACAAGAACACTAGCCACATGGAACCACCACCTGACCCTGACCAGGGCTCAATCATAGATGCCAAAGAAGAAGATGAGGGAGGGAAGCGAGTGAACAATCAATGAACTCAACAAGCTTATTAAACATATATCACTACCAATTACAAATTAACCGGAGTAATTAATTAATAATAATAATAATAATAATAATATTTATTTTATCAACTGTGAATACGAGATAATTCATCTCCGATCGTTCCCTCTTGTTGGCTCTTATTTATCAGAGATTTTAATGAATTGGTATTGAAATAAAGGGTGGAGAAGATTGGGAATTGAAGGTTAGAGGTCAGGGGGGGGCGAAGTTGGAGTGGAGTTTGGACAGTGTCAAGGGAGAAATGTCAAAAAGTTCCCTCCGTCCAGTCTAACCTCGTGGTATTTCCCCTTGTATTGTTGAAGAGGGCGGGGAGTGGAATAAGAGTAAAGATGGGAGAGAGGGATGGTGTGTATGGTAATAAAAGGTGGTAGGTTGAGTGGCGGGGAGAGGATAAGGGGTGAGATCGAGTCCCCCTCTCTTCAGTCACTCGTCCTCTTCCTCTGCTGGCTGAATAACCGAGCGTCGAGAAAAACGCCATGATCAATTCTCATCGAAATATCATCAAATCTTTTCAACTAATCATTTGAAATAAGATGCCCACTGAAATCAAGTCACTCATCTCAACGGCCACGGAGAAGCCCTCACATTATCGGTAACAATTAGTACCAAGGGGAGAAGGCCTAGGTCATCAGTCTTTCAATCCATTTACAACCATCTAGTCATCATTGTTATTTGTTATTGTGGGCCAGAAATTGCGCCTTTGCTTTCTTGCGATGACTGAGACTATTGGGACTGACTGACAGTGACTGATTTTGATTGTTGTTTTTGATTGTTTGTAGGTACTTGAAGGAGTTCAGGGTGGAGCAGTGCCCATTGTTCCCTCAACACAAATGCGCCCAACATAGACCGTTCACCTGTTTCAACTGGCACTTCCCGAACCAGAGGCGACGGAGACCTGTTCGAAAGCGAGATGGAACTTTCAACTACTCCCCCGACACTTACTGTACAAAATACGACGAGACTTCCGGCACGTGTCCCGACGGAGACGAGTACGTTGGCCAAATATATAGTCCAGTTTCATTCAGCTCTCTATATTTATGTGTGGTTATGCAGTATTTGGTGTTTGTATCCCAGGTGCCCTTATTTACACCGTACAGCTGGAGATACGGAAAGGAGATATCATCTAAGGTATTTTAAAACGTGCATGTGCGTCTATGAAACGGATACTCGAGGATACTGCGTCAAAAATGGAGCACACTGTGCCTTTGCTCATGGAGAACATGACAAGAGGCCCCCTGTCTATGATGTCCGGGAACAGGTAAGTCCTCCTCTCCTAACTCTCTTTATGGCAATAGTGGCAATCACAGTTCACTCAACTCTCTTTTCTACTGTTACAGCAAACACAGGAGCAGGTAGAGGAAGTAATTAACGGACCTAACCAATTAGACAAAGAAAGGAATATGATGATAGATGACCCCAAGTGGCAAGGTACTAGTGGGACTACCAACAATCCCTTCATATCTCGATCGCCTAATAATCTCTTCTCTCTCATTAGATGCAAGCTATGTTTTACTGCACTATAAAACGGAGTCGTGTAAGAGGCCGCCAAGATTATGCCGTCAAGGTTATGCTTGTCCACAATACCATAATTTAAGAGACCGTCGTAGATCTCCTAAGCGATTTAAATACCGCTCCACACCTTGTCCTAATGTTAAACATGGAGACGAGTGGGGTGAGCCAACTTTATGTGAAGAAGGAGACGAATGCCCTTATTGTCATACTAGAACAGAACAACAATTTCACCCAGAAATATATAAATCATCTAAGGTAGAAATTACACTATTTTTTTCACTATTTCCTTTTCTAGATTCAAAAGTCTCATGTTTTATTTGATTGGACAGTGTAACGACGTATTTACAAATCAATATTGCCCTCGTGGGCCGTTTTGTGCATTCGCTCATGCGGACCATGAGATGGCAATAAATAGGAATCTACCGACGGATACAAATTTTGCAGACATTCTATCGAATGTTCTGCCTTCGTCGAGTGTACCTGGGTCCATGGGCCTTTTACCCGCTGGAATTAAGGGAGGAGAGAGTAATAATAACAATAACAGCAATGGAAATGGAGGTATTATCCAGTCAAGTAACAATAATTCGAATGGACTGGACGGATTAGGATTTTATAATCCCACAAGTATTTCGTCAGGAGGACTAGGAGATTTTACGGAAGTTTTAAGAAACGCCTGCGGCTCTCCGCTTGACCAGCAAGGCAATGGAGGGACAAACAGTTTCTTTGGAACTGCCAGCTCCTCCAGTTCATCCTCAACGAACACGGTCACTGGCAGCGGCCTTGCCCAATCATTCGGGGTACAGAGCTTTGCGAGCGCTGTTGGTGGGAGCACAGATCGAAGTAATAGTTCTAATTCAAGTACCAGCAATCATGGAGGCAAGTTTTTCGAAGATCAGCCCAAAAGTGGGGAAATTTTAGTGAATGGACCCAAAGGGATAGGAAATAACGGATTGGGAAGCTTTTATGAAAATTTCGACAATATTTTGAGTTTCAACAATTCAGCAGATGAAAATAGAGACGCATACAGTTTATTTCCTTCATCCCTTAACATGAGTAAGTTCCTCTCCAAACAGTCCACACTCAACAAATTATCCACGCTTCATCACAATAAGCCATTCTTCTTTTATATTTACAGAATCTTCTGGGGTGAGGGATGATCTAAGTAGAGGGGATTCTCCAAGCACTATAGACAAAGACTTGGAATCCGATCATTTTTCTGGAGGTAATTTATCATAATGTAGTGAGGAACTATTTATTCTTAATCCTAATATTCCTCATCACAATTCAATAATACCTACATTAGCAAGTACCTTTTTGAGAATTCTTGTACCAACTCCTAAACTTGTTGCATAAAATCTCTGCCTCTGCTAAAAATATGAAAATATGATTCTCTTAGCATAAGACTTATAACATTTTGTAGGTGTTTCAAAACCAGTGAGCATTCCAGCCTCCGGGTCGTCGTCAAGTGGTTTCTTTGGACGGGAAAGGTTTCCCAGTGGCTCGTCTTCGATGACGGGGAGTATGAATAGTTCTTTTTCTATGGGGCCCTTGTTCGCCAAGCCCACGGAGCCTACAATAGACCAGCAGGTAAGGATGAGGAATAACTAAACTATACATGCACACTATACATTTCACCTGGCTTTGACTTACATGGATTTGTTTTTACGTTGACAGAAGTCGGAATTATTAAGTAATCACTTAGCAAATCTGTTCGAGTACCCCTCTCGTCAGAATAGTACAATGTCCCCTAATAATGGATTTAATGGAGGGAACGGGCCAGGGAATGGGCCAGGACCAGTAGGATCAACCGTAGCAAGTAATGGAATTAATGGGAACGGACTGCAGAGTATGATTAGTCGAACGGATCTCTGCTATCAGAGCACGACGACGTTAGGACATTATTTGAATCAGTGTAAAGTATGGGCGGAAACGCTGTCCAAAGCTCTGAGCTCGTATTCGAATAAGGAGAATTTACATTTCCCGTGCTTATTATGTAAAAGCAAAGGTAATGGTTGATTATTTCAGTTATTTGTGATAATCATGGAGGAGCTGTTGTTGAAACTCTTTTTCTTTGGTGTTTGCAGATCGAGGAAGAAGCGTCGTCGTCTTACCTTGTGATCATCAAGTACTGTGTGGAAGCTGCGGTCCAGCTGCCCGGAACTGCCCGCTGTGTGGAAATACGATATTGAGCCGGAAGGCTGGACAAGTTGTGTCTCACTTGGACCTCTGAGACTTTCCCTTGATCATTCTTTTTATATTTATTCTTCACCCTGTGAGGGTGCAGAGTGTCGGGGATTCCACATGGAAGAGGATATGGAAGAAAGAAATATGGAGATGATGAGTCAAGCTCACACGGACGTGAGAGCCTTTGAATAATAATACCTGGTCCCTCTTGTCTTGGGTCTCATCACGTGACTTTTGTCTCGTCCCCCTTCTCCAGTTTATTTTAACAGTGACTGACGTGATAATAAATGTAATTGTACAAGGACTAATAACTCTCTCAATTCAACTCACCACCGTCACAATCACAAGCTCCCAATCCTTTTATCACACATTTCGAAATTCGTGGAGGGATGGGCTTGTTTTATGCACCAGCCTCCCGCGACTATTCTCCGCATTTGTACCGAGTGGCCCTGGCTGATTCTTTATCCAGGAAGTGCAATAAGGATTTCTAATTACTGAAATTACCATGGTAGATTTATTTTATCGGGGAAATAAGATAGAGGGCCAGGGAGGGCCCTGCTGCGCTGGCATGGATGAGAGCCACAGTACCCTCAGCGTTCTCAGGGACAAATCGGGAGAAAGTTTTGAAATGTATGAATTTGGAGGAGATTGAATATTCCAACATATTGATCTTTTATGGACAATTATGAATAAAAGGATATAAAGTCTATCTTGTTAGAAGAGGATTTAGATGGTGTGGAACACTTGTTGTCTCTTTAATAAACAAAGGGTTGTTCATCCAATAGGAGATGAGTTTATTATAGCCAATGAGGAGAGAGTGGAGGGAGGGACAAGGACCAATCACAGCCATTCTTATTCTAGCCAATCAGAGAGGAGGAAAGTAGTGACGTCCCACAAGAGGAAAGCCACATTATTTACCACAACAGCTCCACTCAACACCACACACATCTCTCTCTCACAACATTTAATATTTTCTACAATCGTAAGTCTTATCACAACATTTAATCATCTTTTAACTAACTAATTAACCCCGACTCTTTACCCTTTTAATCATTCATGGACAGAAATCAACGGTTTTAACCCATTTTTCACCCTCTTTAATCCCTTTTCTCATTGACAAGTTACCCACTTTTGGTGGACTTGCTTTAGTAGTGTGTGTGGCCGTCCGAGAGGATTTGGCGCCACTTGTCCTCACGCACGCAATTAAAACACTTAATTTTCACCAATTTTCTCTTGCAAGTCATTAGAGTAGGAGTTGTCCACGATTAAACGTTGTCAAGGAATCTTGGGAGTTGTCCATGTACATAAATAACATTTCCCCACAAAATCATTAGATTTTAATTGTTTCTATTTGTGTTTGGGTGAATTTTCACGACCACACTCACCTAGTGGTCTGGTTTCCTATTCCTAGGGATGAAATTTAAATTTTGAAGTGTTCATTTTGCTTTAGGTAAAGGAAAGAAGTAGTAATGGCTCGAACAAAGCAGACGGCGCGTAAATCTACGGGAGGAAAAGCTCCTCGCAAGCAGCTGGCCACCAAGGCTGCTCGTAAGAGCGCCCCATCAACTGGAGGTGTCAAGAAGCCGCATCGTTACAGGTGAGAAAGATTAAGAATTAAGACTTGTCTAATAATAACATGTCTCTCAAGGCTGGTCTAAATGAGCGACACTTTTCGTTTTTCAGACCCGGTACAGTCGCTCTCCGTGAAATCCGTCGGTATCAGAAGTCCACCGAGTTGTTGATCCGAAAGTTACCTTTCCAGCGCTTGGTGAGAGAAATCGCTCAAGATTTCAAGACCGATCTCAGATTTCAATCTGCTGCCATTGGAGCTCTTCAGGTAAACTCTCGTCACACTTAGCACCTCCATGAACTAGGTAGTTTTACATAAATGGATAAGGATAATGACCACGTGGACCGTGTTGTTGTGTGTAGGAAGCCAGTGAAGCTTATTTGGTTGGACTGTTCGAAGATACTAACTTGTGCGCCATTCACGCCAAGCGAGTGACGATTATGCCGAAAGACATCCAGTTGGCCCGTCGTATTCGAGGTGAACGTGCTTAACTTCTCAAAGGACACACCTTCACTCATTCTTATTTGTATAATAGTTTAATTTACTTAACGGCCACCTAGTTTTAGCTCTGGATAAGCCACAGACCACTACTGCCCTACCTTTATCTTATTATTCTTGTTGGACTAGGACGATTCCTATTCAAATACTTAGTGCAGCAATCATCCTTTCAATGTTCTTAGAAAATCCACTCACGCTTCCCTCTATCTTACTTCTCTGATTAGGTCAGCAATTGGGCAATTCCAAATTCAATCTTTGTTCTTTATTCAATAAGAAGTTATGTATACATTTCTCTGGAATTAGAAGCCGTCATCCAATTTGGCTGCGCCAGTTACAACTTGTTAATGTATCTACTTGCTTGCGTTAGGATTTTACTCCCAATTATAACAAGACTAGAGTTCGAATGATCTGTGTGACTGGTTGATATTGAAATTATTGGAAAAGATTTGAACGCAAGGAGGGGGCACTTTTTATTCAAACTTTTTACTGGCATTTTGAAGAGAATAAAACCAGTCGTGAGTTTTGTGTCTTCAAGACTAAAAGAAACCAGATCTCCTTTTGTATGAAAAGCATCAAGTGGATTACTAAGAGTAGAAATGGATGTGTTTCTGTACCCAAGAGTAAAAACGTCGTGGGTGTAATCTTAACCATTGAAAGAGATGATGTAATTTCCAACTAATATTTGCAATGAAATGTCACAATGTGTGTATTTGAAAGCTTCACTTATGGAATGTAACTTGGATTTTGAAAATACTGAAAATAGCAAAGATATTTGTTGAGGGAGCAACTTTACTAACCTTATTAACGCCCACTTTTGTGACTCATGGCAGATTGATTCCAGTCCTCATTCATTAGTTAACTGCAGGGTTAATGAGTTGAAATTCAGCCGAGTGTAACTCAACTAGCTCATCATGATACGAATTGCGCTGCGGGAACTAACCATATGAAATTCCATATGCATTCTGGGTTCATAACCAATAACAGTTTAAAAAAGATAAAAAAAAATAAAGCCATTAGTTTTTAGGTAGATGTTATTAGGGTTGATGTAAAGTCTTGTATCTTTGTGGTATATAAATTAGTTGGCTTAAAAAGGATTTCTGAAATTAGAATGTTTAATTTTTTGATTGGAAAGAAGAGCGGGTTGAAGTCGGTGTGGGATTTGCTTTGCGTGGTAATACCTAGTTCAAGTAATTTCAAGCCCAGAAGGGTTGAGTGTAAATATATTTGAGGGTAGTATTATTAAGAGTACGTTCAACTAGGGACTCGTTCCTAATTCTCTAAATCTATAAAAATGATAAAAGTAGGAGTGGTCTCCAAAGCTGTTACTTGATTAGATGACAATGTATTTTTTACATTCAGATTTCTCATCTGTTTTTTTCGTTTCTTTGAATAAGTTTGTTTATGCGCACCAAGTGAGCGAATGATTGAGAGTGGCGGGGGCTTATGCGGTGTAGGTTCTACTATTGTTTTGAGGAAATCCTATTTTAATGTCCTTCCCACTTGAAGTATGTGTATTTATACTGGTATTGAATAAATAGAGTTTCTCTTGTTGTAATTTACACCCTTCTTTATTTCTCTTTGCTATAATAATGGCTAGTGTACTCCTGGAGAAGCTTCTCAGACTCTTTTACATCAAGCCCGAACTTCCGGTCACATTCAATCATCCTCTCTGCCATTTTGGGGTCGATTCCATCCACTTTCGCCCATATCGGAATCTTCATCCCTTTGTCCACATCACTCTCTTCTCGGTAGTACAGGAAATAGAAGAGAAAAGAACCTAAGCTTAACGAAACGACCACATTTTGGTGGTCAACTAAGATTTCGAGGAATTCTTTGACTTTTCTACTCGACCAATCTTGCCACTGCTCGGACTTGTCGGCTGAGTGCTTTCTATCATTGGATGAAAGTCGAAATGAGTGATGAAAGTTGGTGTAAATGATGTGAACTGGAGGGGGCAGAACTGGGTGATCCATGAGTAGAAGAGGAGGGGAGAAGGGAGTTGTAGGTGCGGTCAAAGGTCTCCTCCACCTTTAAAGAAAATGAGAATTAAAATAGGCAAGGATCTATTGCTGTACTGTGGAATACTGGGAGTCTCAATCAGTTCTGCCTCAACGATATTATTATTGTAGCTAACAAAGAGTGACTTATTATTTCCTACACTTTTATCTAATTTGGTTTATAGATTATTTTGAGTTTGAGATCGTTGCGAGTTTCTTGATCCTATCCTCAATGTCTTGGGTAGGAAGGCCATGTTGGGTATTGTACTGAAGGATGACTTCCAGTTGCTGTTTCTCCAGCCCGGGCACCAGCTCCCACAAGGGCGTCTTCATCCTCGCATCCACGTCATTCTCTTCTCGCAGGGCCAAGAAATATAACAAGAATATAGAGACACTTAGGGAAACGACATACGGCTGAATCCATGGCATCTCATCATCAGCTGTTCCTCCTCCGTGAGTGGACGTGGCCTTCCATTCCGCCGCCTTGGACGTAGTAAACTTTATCGGCTTGTCCAAGTCTTCAAATCCTTCTTTCCCTGACGACAGTGACGACCATCTTCCAGACAATTACAAGATTTCATCCATTTAGTTGTCAACACGGGTGGGGACTTAATTAATAATTATTATTACCGTGTAGTGCTACTCAAAACCGGATTTAGCCCAAGTATTTTCCCCAAACGCTGTCTACAAGTTCCAAGTCTATAAATATTTGATGTCATCTGTCTCAAGGCACACATCCCTTCCTCAACCTCTTAGATAAGCACTAAGCACCTAGTTTTAGAGTGCACCAATTATGGAAAAGGTGAGCAAATCTGAGACAAGTGTTAGATAATATTATTATTTGAATTTGGCGGGAAAGTTAGGAGCGCCAGATATTTGAATCTTGTTTCAAGTTTTATTAATTTTCAATCCCCGATTTGATTAATATATTCCATTGTAGACCATTGTAATTGTTGTAATAGTTTAGGTGGTTAGTTGATGTTGAATATTAGAATATTCCCTTGGTCTTGCAAAGCTACAAGATTTCCTCATTTAAATTGGCTTAGAGGGAGTGAAAGGAAATTGTTGTTAACTAATCATGGAGGGCCTCATCATGAAAATCAAATTGTCGGCGCAGAGTTAACTGTAGACGATCCCTTGAGGTCCTTCAACCCAAATTCTGTGATGAAGGTCTTAAATGTGGCAGAAAAGAATGATGCAGCCAAGCGGATCGCGGGACTACTGTCTGGTGGGAACGTGCAAATGGTATTCCATACTTGACCACACTTACAAAGCACTTTCAACAAGTTTCATGCAATCATTAAAAAGTGTCTAAACTTTATACAATGCGTTTTATTTCAGAGAAACACGTATTCGAAATTCAATAAAATCTACGAGTTCCCATTCAACTTTAGGCACCAGCAATGTACAATGATGATGACCTCAGTTTCAGGACATCTTCTCGGCTATGATTTCACAGATCAGCATAGGAAATGGTATTCCTGCGATCCCGTCGAACTGTTTCTAGCTCCCGTCATCAAAACATGTCCAGATAATTATAAAGACATTAAGGTTTGACCGGACGGCATTTATTTATTTCATCTTTCATGATCTCGATAGCAATTTGATTATATATTTTGTGTAGAGAACGCTGGAAGGGCTGGCCCCACAGTGTAAAATTCTTGTAATCTGGACGGATTGTGATCGAGAAGGAGAAAATATTGGATTTGAAGTGATCAAAGTGTGTAAAGATGTGAACCCGAGGCTGGAAGTTTATCGAGCCAAGTTCTCTGAAATCACACCAGTAGCTGTAAACCGGGCTATTAGTAACTTGATTCCTCCAGACAAGAGACTCAGCGACGCTGTTGATGTTCGATCAGAGTTAGATTTAAGGATCGGAGCTGCCTTCACAAGATTCCAAACTTTAAGGCTATGTCGAAGGTTCCCCGGCGTCCTTGCTGATAAACTCATTAGCTATGGAAGTTGTCAGTTTCCCACACTCGGATTTGTTGTGGAACGATATAAATCCATCCTCAGTTTTATACCCGAAGATTTCTGGAAAGTTGAAGGTAAGCATAAGTTAAAGAATTTTCACTCATTCTTTTGAAATGGTAGTGTGACTAGTGGCCAGTGTTTCTACTTAGTTTTGAACAATTTCAGTGACTCATTCCATTGACGGCTGCTCTGTGGATTTTAGTTGGGCTCGTGTTCGTCTATTCAATAAGCTAGCAGTGGAAATACTTTACGACAAGTGTATGGACAATCCAATGGCCAAAGTAATTAAAGTTAACAGTAAACCGAAAAGCAAGTGGAGGCCTGTGGCATTAGACACAGTGGTATGATTCTATATTATTACGGAGATTAAATTAGCTTTGCTCAATTGGTGTTATTCGATGAATTTTAGGAGTTTGAGAAGCTCTCTTCTAGGAAGCTTAAAATTAATGCCAAGGAAGCGATGAAGATAGCAGAGAAGCTCTACACTCAAGGTATTATCAGTTATCCGAGGACAGAGACGAACATTTTCCCACAAGGACTCCACTTGGAGCCTCTTATTGATGCCCAGACGGGAAGCAATCGGTGGGGAGGTAGTAATCTTCCAGCTATCAGAACTTGTACACTGTATAGCCTGTATAGGGTGATTCATGAGCGATCCCACGGTCTTTGAATGCATGTAACTTAAAAGGTTCTCAACCGATTTTTTATTTTTGGCCACTGCCGTCAAACTCTTTAAATGTGCCAAAATCCTTGTTGGAGCGTTTATGGTCGGCTTCAGGGGTTTCAGCGATACATTGCAAACAACGGAGCTCAAGCTTTTTAGGGCGGGTGGCAACCTTTTGTATCCGAATTAAGTAAGTGTTTTTTTAAATTGCAGTCATTAAATAAACATCGACAAGATTTCAAAAGTTGTATGCTTATTCTTAAAGTATAAATTAAAAATACAAATCGGTTGATAACTTTTTAAGTTACATGCATTCAAAGACCGTGATAATATAAGTTTTATAAACGCTTTTGCTGTGTCCATTATTTCTAGACTTTGCTGCTCGCCTATTGCAAACAGGCCCGAATCCCCGTAACGGGAAAAAAACAGACGAAGCCCATCCTCCTATCCACCCTACCCGGTTTGATGCTAATTTAATTGGTAAGATGTTTCAATGATTTGGGATTGTAAATTGTACTTATGGCCGCCTTGAGCTTGAATGAATAAATAAAAAGGATAATTATTGTAGGAAATGAAGGTAAAGTGTACGAACTGATTGTACGACATTTCCTTGCATGTTGTTCCAAAGATGCGATTGGAACAGAAACGACAGTCGAAATCGAGATAGCGGAAGAAAAGGTGAAGTTCATCGAAATTATCTGCACACATTGTAATCCACTTGAAACTTTTCAATGAATGTTTTGATTTGTTTAGTTTATAGGAAATGGATTGAGAATTCTGGAAAGGAACTATTTGGAAGTTTATCCTTACGATAAATGGTCGGACAAAGAACTTCCAGATTTCCATCAAGGACAAATGTTTAGACCGACAAGAATTGAAATGGGAGAAGGTCATACATCACCCCCAAATCTCCTCACCGAAGCTGATCTCATCTCCCTAATGGAAAAGCATGGAATTGGTACGGACGCAACTCATGCCGACCATATTGAGACGATCAAGCAGCGAATGTACGTCGGAGTACAGGATGGAAATTTTGTACCTGGGCAGTTAGGAATGGGGCTCGTCGAAGGCTATGACGATATGGGCTTTCAAATGTCCAAACCTCATCTCAGATCAGAGCTGGAAGCGGATCTTAAAAAGTATACAATGCACCCATTCTTAATTGCTATCATAAGTATTAAAATGTATCTAATGTTACTTGGGATTTGAAAATAGAATTGGAGAAGGTAGGAAGGATCCAGGGCTTGTTTTAAGAGAACAAGTTCAAAAGTATAAGGAAGTGTTCATCGTTGCTCAAGACCAAGTTAATCGCTTAGATGCTGCTGTCGGTCGTTGCCTTGAACAAAATGTTCCTAGCGGTCCTCCACCAAGTCCACCAAGATTTCCCGGTCGAGGTGGCTTGAGTAGACGAGGAGGAGGGCCGAACGATGATGACGATGATGGACCCCCTCCTGCTGGTGGCTCTTTATTCATTGGAAACAGCAGCAGTGGGAGAGAAAATGGATCCAGAGGGGGCCAAAATCAAACTACGATGCCACGTGCAAGAGCAGCAGGAGGCGGTCAAAATCTTGCCCCCCAAGCAGATGGTCAATGTCCTTGCGGAGATCTCCTACCAGTTCGAACTGTGGTCAAGAACACACAGAATAAGGGAAGGACGTTTAGATCATGCCCTGCCTGTGGTTTCTTCAAGTGGTGTGACGAAGAGAGTGGTGGAACGGCTGGTAGTAGTCACCAGCCAAGTACTTCATCCTCTAGGTCAACAACTCCTAGACTTCCTGTTTTTCAATTCGGCCGAGATGGAGCTGAGAATCAATCGGGTCACAGCCGAACAACTAGCCATAATTCTCATGTCAATCCGGGAGTTAGTGGACTGCCAAACTGCAAATGTGATATCCCTGCTGTTTCGTAAGAATAATTACAAAGAATAATAACAACAATTACTAGTTTCAGATTTAGAGGATTATAATTTGGTTTTATTTATACTTCCTCATTAGTTTAACTGTGAAGAAGGAAGGGGGGAATAAGGGACGTATGTTTTTTGGTTGCTCTAAAGGCTTTAGCGCAACGGATCGATGTAATTTTTTCCAATGGGACGACGAAGGGATTGGAGGAAATAAAAATACGAATACTAATAATAGTCGCGGTGGTCAGGATTCAGGCGGGCCAGGATTCATGGTCAATACGTTCTCGAGTAGCCGAGGGGGTGGGAAAAGAGGGCGTGGTGCTGGTACTGCTGGTGGAGCCAAACGACCTCGTAAATGTGGAGCTTGTCATCAAACGGGACACACCAAAAGAAATTGTCCACGAAGTGCAAATGATAATTCCGAAGAGGACAGTTATGACAATTAGATTTTTATATCTCGGCTTTAGTTACGTTATCATACAAGTAAGGTAGGTCAAAATCCCTTTCCCAAGGTACCTCAAAGTTAATTTCGATAGAACGGAAACGAACTTCTCCAAGTTTAAAATTTAAAAATTCCTCCATTTTAGCTCCAAGTTTAAAATTTAAAAATTTCCCTCCATTTTATCTCCAAGTTTAAAATTTAAAATTTCCCTCCATTTTATCTCCAAGTTTAAAATTTCAACATTTCCCTCCATTTTCTCCTAAGTTTAAAGTTTAAATTTTCTCTCCATTTTCTCCTAAGTGTAAAGTGTAAGCTTTCCCGTATTTAGTTTATAATTCTATGGTTTTCCCCCATTGTATCTCAAATAAAAATATTTCTATAATTGGGCATGCCTAATCCGATGAATTGATTAAAAAATCTCGGCATTTCACTTCATCTTTCATCCAGCGACCTTTTAAAGTCTTTAAAATTAATTGGTAACTACGGTTTTCCAACACTGAGAAAGATTTCAAATTTAAAAGATGAGCGGGAATGTTAAAGAAAAAGAAAAAATATAACTCGTGGCGGCCAACCCTGGGCCGGTTCTCTTTCCTGCAATCCAACCGGAAAAAGAGAAGAATGACATCAGATTGTTGGGAAGTTGAATGGGTGAAGAGGCATGGGATCCAGTTCTCTCATCAATACCTTCTTTTATCTCAGACTGAAAAAATGGTCTTTCTCGGCCTCGACTTTATGAACGATTTGGTAAGTACTGTATTTAAATACAACTTTGGACTTGCGTTCATTTCAAATATTCCGCAATCTTAGAATATCATTGAATTTTGTGTGTATAGAAGATAGTTGTTAAACTTGTAAAGAATGAGTGTGGGAGGGATGAGGAGAAGTTGGAACAATTAAAAGATGAGGTAGAGACTTACAGAGTCCTTGGATTGACCAATGTGCCAGAGGAAGGCATCCGTTTCCCCACATATCGGTAACACATCATTTTCATAAGACTTTTAATTGACTGAATTGTGAATTGATATGAAATTAAAATTTCAGCTCAAGCTCTTTCACAAAATGTGAACAATATTCCCATCTCATCGTTTCGATGGAAGGGGAAAATTTGGAGACTCTTCATCAACGCCTTCTCCATCCTCAAACTCACCGCAAGCTCGGCTTTGGGGTGAAAAAACTGTGCGAGTTGGCTATCCAAGGGCTCCAGCTTCTTCGGGTCCTTCATAAAGCTGGATATGTGCACAGGGACATACACGGAGGAAGCTTCTCTATCCTCGATCAGGTACTATCCTCTACAACTCAACTAAATCACCCTCAACATTTATTTCAATCCTTTTGATTCTCAAACTCTCATAGACTTTGACCCTCTCGGATTTTCGAGCTGCTGGCAAGTACAGGCTCCAAAATGAGGATCATATTCCAAAGGAGCCCTTGAGCACTCGGCAACTTGGATCTGCACTCTCCTATTGTACAGGAAAGGCGAAAAACCGGACTCTCAGGTAGTCCCTATTTATGCTTCCCCTTCAACATTTGGGATATGAGAGCGTTGATTGTTATTATATGTATGTATATGTATGTATGTATATGTATGTATATGTATAATTATCTATTCTTAGTCGAAAGGATGATGTGGAAGCTCTGGGTCTGATGCTCGTTGACCTTGGAGAGCCCTTGCTGCCATGGCGTGAAGAGTCCTTGAAATGGAACTCGATGCAACAAAAGGCCAAGACGCGTTTCATGAAAAATCGGAGGATCCGAACGTCCTTGGATGATTTGACTCAGGTCAGCCTCCTAACTTTTATTTAATTAGTCTCATTATTTGCATTAATGTTTTAATTTTCAAGAATTTGCCGCCAGTTTTCAAGGAACTGATCGTACACGCGAGGGAAATGGGATTCGAAGACGAGCCAAGCTATGATAAACAAATACGTAAATTCAAAATTCAATTGAAGAAAATGTCCAAGAAAGACAAAATCATGTTCTCTTAATTATCCTCTGCTTTATATCCAATTTTAATCCCCACTCCATTGTTATTCATTCAAATAAATTTCCAATCAATTCCTATTTTAGTACTTGCTAGTTGCAGTTGAAAATTGACTCGCGAAGTTGGCCGATTTTCAAAAGTGGGATATCTTCCCAGAAATGGGATATCATCCCATCCCATTTAACCCGTCGGCCCAACTCAACCTTACTTCATAATTTATCTTGCTGCCCTAAGTACCCCTTACTTATTAGTTTACCTCGCAGTCCTAAGTGACCCCTACTAAATGGTTTACCTCACAGGCCCAAGTGCCCATTACTTCATAGTTTACTTCAATGTCCCAAGTACCCTATACTTCATAGTTTATCTCACAGGCCCAAGTGCCCATTACTTCATAGTTTACTTCAATGTCCCAAGTACCCTTACTTAATAGTTTACTTGAATGGCCCAAGCGACCCTTACTTAATAGTTTACCTTACCGCCCCAAGTGACCCCTACTAAATAGTTTACCTCAAAGGCCCAACTGCCCATTACTTAATGGTTTACTTCGTTGGCCCAAGTGACCCAAGCTCATTATAAATATTTTCAGTAAGAATAAAAATCGTAATTGTAAAATGAATGCAACACGCGTCTCTGTTATTCGGGTTTTTCTAGCTTCCCCCATGAATTGGTTGAGTATGATTCCTTGATCGACCCTTGACTTATAAGCTTATCATCGACACGGCTCCTATCATCAACCTTTCAAACCCATAAGAGCCTGTAAATAAAACTCGCGCATATAATAAATAATTAGCCATCGGGCCCGCCATTATGGGCATCGCACTTCGCAGAGATGTCGGAAATACTGAGGTTTATTTGGGGCACTGTGCAACTTTATCATTGAGTGGAAATGAGTTGCAGTTGGCACCACATTCAAAGTGTCACAGACACACAAAGATTTCTAGCCAATTCTCTTTGTTGATTGTAGAGATTGAATTGATAAGAACTAGACGATGGGATCTTACTCACCTTTTCTCTCTTTTTTTTCAAAGGAGAAATGCGGGATATGCCCCATGTCTAGATAAGAACATGTAGCTTTTCTGGAATCTTTTATGGTAAATAATGATGAGGGTATATAATAATTGAGCTTGTATTGTATGAATTTATTTCATGTGCGAATATTTAATTGA
>JAQFYM010001204.1:0-37549 GCA_034694785.1 Agrenia bidenticulata | reverse complement strand
GAAAACAAACAAATTCAAAAATCTAACTTTAAAACTGTTTGGACAACCCTAAAAGCTCTAAAAATCCTATATTTAGTATCTTAATCGATCTTGACCCAGTATTGTACCTGTAGACCCGTAGCTTCATAATAAGTTAAAAAAATCCTGAATTGTGAAATTTAGTCAAATCTAAATTGCTGTAGGGAAAACATGAGGCAGCTATTCAAGTTATGGAGACATTTTCCAAGGATGGTGTGTCTTGGAAAACCGGCATTTTGCCGGCGATGATGTCCAACAGTCTTCGAGAGACTAAACAGACAGACCGGCTCGTTCATTTCTGGGAGATAATGATGACTACAGAGTAATTTTTTTTAGATTTGACACACGTGTATCAAATATATCGTATTTTGAAATAGGCCGGCAATAATATGATAATTTTAATGCGTCTCCTCATAGGCCGGATAATTGGGAGTATTTCCAAGATTACGTTAAAGAGCATGGAAAAGTCAATCCTACAAGGGTGTTTAGGTTCCTGACAGAAATTATGAAACGTGTAATAGGAAGTGATACGTTATCTAGAAATTGTCTTCTTGCACGTCTGCTTCTTTTTAAAACTCTTCAGTCAGAATCAAAGGAATTGGAAAATACTGAATCCGACTTCTTTGAGGCACTTCATGAATACGTCCGCATTTTTGGCGGAAAGCCATTTTTTGTGAATGATATCACCATGTTCTTGAATTGTGTAAAGCTTATGGAAGACCAAGAAAAGCTTCTTGAAGTAGCTGAGACTTTAGCTGCGTCTAGCCATAAAATAGTAAGTATTCCATATTTACCATCTATATTTTATCATGATAAAACATTTTGTTTAAGTTTATGTGTCGGTGTAGTTTGACCAGATCCAGCGGTACGTGAACGCAGCATTTGTCAAGCATTACTTCCAATACGATCAGATTTTATCCGAGCCGCCAATAGCTCTTGAAACCATTGGATTGTACGTCAAAAGATATTTGTTCGAGAGAGGAACGTTATTAGATATGAAGCAGCCGTTAGACCCACGAGAAGGGTTACCGCACGATGACTTTCTAACGCTGGCCAGTATTATTCTTATCGATTCGTTTTGGTTTGACTCCAAGTTTTGGAAAGGATACTATCTATCTAATGAAATGCGTCGAGCTTGCCTCGAAGATCAGGAATATCAGGATGATCTCCCCAGCCCCAAAACGTTAAATCCTTCAATCACCAACGATGTACACACCCAGGACGAACTAGTGAATGGTCTCGTTAAGAGCGACAAATTTAGTATGCCGGAAAGTGACTTCCCCGCAGTTTTGTGCTTAGCCATACTTGAGTTTGGTTTGGAAAAAAGTCAATCGTGCTCACAAATGAGACTGTTACTGGGGAAAGTTTATACCTTCTGTGGAGCCGTTGTTGCTGGAACTGATCAATTTATGCGGCTTGACATTAAACATGCTCAGATCGAGTCTCTTGGATATTTGTACCTATGGAAAACGGTGTGTTCAGGTGTACTAGCCGACGCCTTTCGGGTGTTATATCATGCAGACAGTTTTTACACCAGTCATCACAAAGAGGTTAGATAAATAGATTTTGAAGACTTTGCTCAGATAATCTTGGATTTTACCACTGTATATTATTTGAAAAAAAAACTGTTGTAGAGTGTGGAGCATATACTGTCAGCTTATAAATATGGTTCATGGGATAAGATAATGGAATTTATGGAATTCCGAGACTCAATTTTACGATCCCTGCAAGGGAACTTGGTGAAAGTTGAAAAGCGACTCTTAGAATATACAAGGGAAGCTCACTCTCATGATATTTGTCTTCGGGTGATTGATTAATTGATACAAATTTTACTTGATCCGATTTGTGTTTGGTAAATATTATAATTATTTTTTTTCAATATTAGGTAGCTCTACGAGAAGAATATGATGTAAAAGCTCAAGTTTTTGATGTTGCTCATCTTCTAAAAGAACGAAGAGACTTCACACTACTGAACATCTTTCGTAAAGTCTTAGTCTCCGATGAAACGATAGCAATGACATACCAGGATGATCTCTTGCGGCTCAAGATTCGAGGCTGCTTCCTATCACTTATGAATAACTTCGTTATATTGATAGCTGAAATAAAAGATGACGATAAGTTCAGTAACCGTTTAAGCTATATTGAGGGGCTTATGTCTCTTTTAGAAGACGCTCTTAGTAACGATTTCAAACAATTTGCCGTCCCTAAGGTATGAATTTTCTAAAAATGCGTGGGACATTAACATCTTAACGCGTTTAACATTTGTTTTTATTTTAGCAACTGGACATTGTTGGACCATGGGGACCCAAAATGTTACAATATAAAGTTCTTGGATTTTTGGACATATTTTTTTCTTTTTTAAGTACACTTCTCAAAGCCGCTAAAGATCCTAATTCAGTTAAAAGTTCTGGTGCAATCGAATCTCTAGAACATCAGGTCAATGAAACAGTGAAAGCAAGGCTTACAGAATGGCGAAGTGTAGAGTTTCTTCTTGTTAATTTTTCAAAACTCGGCGAAGAAGTTTTTAGTGTGATCGAAGTGAGAAATTTTGCATTTGATAAAACCTGGCTTATTCTAGTATTTTCTATACCTTTAATTTTTTTTGAAGGCGTTAGGTTTTTGCTGTATTCTTACCGATGTTCTCAAAGCTTTGATGCAAAAAGAAACTGGCAGTACAGGGAAAACAAAAAAGAAGAAAGGCAAGGATTTGGAGGTAAAGATTTGTAGACTTTATTCATTTATTCGTTTGGTAGTACATGTGGGAGTAACATCAATATTGTCGTTTTTCAGACCTCAACGGATTCAGGTTGGATAACGGGATTTAACAATCTTGCCATCGCGTTATCAAATTCTCTCACGGGCATTGAAAAGCAGATATTAGAGTTCAAATTTGCATCTGGAGAATGGTTTTCATGTTCCT
Source organism: Agrenia bidenticulata (assembly GCA_034694785.1). NCBI lineage: Eukaryota > Metazoa > Arthropoda > Collembola > Entomobryomorpha > Isotomidae > Agrenia > Agrenia bidenticulata. The sequence goes on along the minus strand of JAQFYM010001204.1, from coordinate 34,611 downwards.
GGACGGAATTGCAAGAAATGTGGAACGGGAAAGTGTCAGACGATATTTTCGAACAGGTCCTTCCGTTCGTGCTTCCCAACATTATGGACAAGCTTAACACTAGCTATTACCGTGCATATAAGGAAATGAGACTAAACGCAGTATGTAAAAGGCAATTCGTTGAAAGCCTCTCCATTTCATCAATTGCCAATCAATAGAGTGAGCTTAGATCTTAGATGCTCTTTATGTTAACAGTTTTGTTTTGTATTGTCCTTGGTCTTATAAAGATCCAATTCCTTTAAGTCATTTAACCCGTAACTAATCAACCAGTGAGTGTTTTTCGAGTTGATTTAGATGTTTTTTCTAAGTAGTAGGAGTAATTCGTCCCTTTATTCTTACTTCCAGATATCAACAAAATATTAAAGATTGTGTAGGTGGTCGTTAAATAACTACTTTTGCCTAGTAGGCAGACCCCAATAAGATTGCCTTATAGACAGACACTGCTCACATTCTACTACTTGGGCATTGTATTTTAGGCGGCCAGCTCTTAAAAATTATGTTACAAACCATAAAATTCATTTCAAAAATTTAGCAAGAGGAAAAATTCATTTTGAACCTTTTCAGTAAGTTGTTGATGATTGTACTTTTTCAGACAGAAAAAGACAATGTTAATTGGAGGAGTTTATAATTTTTTTACAAAAACAAGAAATAAATATTTCTAATAAGTGAGTTCGCATGTATATCCGCATGTATTATTCGAAAGTTTAAATTTAAGTATTCCTTTTCGCTGGTTAAAAGTGTGGAGAATACTGCCCATGGCGAACTCATTGGACCTTAACAATTGAGGATACTCTTGCTACAGGGACTAAAATTACTGATGCACAGGGCCATTAGAAAAATATAACATGTAGGGAAGTAAGGGACATATGTAGCCTTGCTACACTCAATATCTGAACTCTACTACTCTATTCAATCCGTCTTACGGTAACTTCCGGGTAATTATAACCAAAAGGATGAGGGAGGTGTTAGCAAAAATAATTTGAAAATCTTATTCAGAATCGCGAAATGTAAACTTCGTATATCTAACTCAACAAGCCAAGATTTTCAAACCCTGAAACAACCTGTCAAATCTATCATGCTTAATTAAAATTTGTAAATTGATCTTATTCTCTAGCTCAATGGCATTTAATTTGTGTATGTAGATTTGCTGTCGATCTCTTGTATATGATTTTACAATTGTAATCATCCGGTTGTAGGTAAATTTTACAATTTAGGCTTAACCAGGACAGGGCAATCGTTTATGCAGGTCTGGATGAAATGTGACCGTAAAAAAGGGATTTGCTGAACTACTGGTTATCTAGGTATTTCCAAGTTAGTTGATCTGCTCACAAAAAATTGTTATGAAATCAACTTCTTTTTAATGCTCTACAAACTACGTTTACTGTCAGGGACCGAAATCATCGGTCGCACCATGAATTAGTCCTCCAGAACGAGTTATGCCTAGAACTGTTTAGTATTCATCTGTGTAAGGAAGTTTCTGAATTGAGAGATTGTGATTTGAATTCATCATATAAATTTATATAATATCACATTTTTAACCAGGCTACCTATTTTAACCCCGTTGTTCGCAAAAACAAATTTGATTAAACTGATTTGGCCTATGACGTTGGTTTCCCAAGCTTAATTAGAAACGAGGAAGGTCCTGGTACTAAATGTGTTTTTTTTGTCCATCTTTTAGCATGGAACTCCTTGTTTGCAGTTATAGCCATTGTTGTGAGAGCTAGAGTATGTTAGGATTTATGATTTTTACTAAAAGTTATATAAGGTTCGAAATCGGTTTTTCGAACGGGCTGATGATGAATTAAGTACTGAATCATTACGCAGAGAAATGTCGAGCAAAGTTAAAAATTATTAAGTTATTCAGGGTGGTATTTGGTTTGATAAGCTATAATACATTTATTTTAGCTTAATCCACACAGTTAGTAGTTTGTAAATGTAATATGAACATATGCCCCATGTTAAATTCCTGATATATATGTACATTATATATATTCGTTAAGGGATTGTTAGAGAGGTTAGTAGATTAAAATTGACAGTGGTGGCAGTGAGATTTTAATTTGGCTGCTATCTGTTAAAACTGCCCATGGGAACTTATTGAAGAGTCTTGAAGAGCTGTAACTTTAATTTCTGTAAGCCATGAACATGGCCTCCAGAACAAGTTTTTTTTAGTAAGAATAGGGAACAGTTCTGACAACTACACATACGATACGAGATACGAGATACGAGGTCTACGAGGAGCCTCCCATTTCACTAGCACAACAGTAAACTAGCATTTCTCAATATCAAGCCACAGTGTACCTTACCCATCTACTTTTAGAAAATTACAGGTGCTAAACTATCAAACCCGTACATTATCTTCAAATTAATTATTAACCGTTTCCTTTCTGCTCTTATCAGATTTTATTGGATCTAATCTTATTAATTATTAGTTGTCAAAAATTTTATTCTTATTCCCAATTCCCATACATTGTCTAAAAGGTTAACCTATAATATACACATAATTAAATCATGCCTTTATGTGCATTATTTGACTGAATTGGTCTCAGAAAATTCAAAAACTCAATTTGGTAAATTTAAAAAAGACGTAAAAATGCTTTTAATCTTCGTATATTTTACTTTTCGATCGAACGCAGACACATGTTTATCTTTCTGACGTGGCGTGGTAAAAAAAACTGGTAGGGATTACTGGAAGTAGATAAATAGATGATTCTTATTAACTCCGAAATATCACATCATCCAATTTGCTGATTCGTCGAATCATATATAAAAAACGACTAAACCTATTGATGAGAAATTTTTGACGCATCAAGTAATGATTTTTGTAACCTCAAATGTTGCTTCTGAACCAGTTTCTAATCCATGCATGCTTATACAAGACGTTCGTAATCTTAACCCTTAACAAGCTTTTAAAGTTTTAATATTGTAGGCTGGAGTTGTAATGATAAATGCTGAATTATCCAATCACCTATATTCCTGCTTGTTTGAAGTGTAACTTATAGTAGCTCAAGTTCAAACAAAGGCCATGCAAATCTCAAATTACACATGTAGAATGTATAAAAGACTTATCCGTCATCATACGAGTATCGTATATTATAAAATATCCCATCCGTAATAAAATTAGTACTAAATCCTAGTTAGCTTTACATAGCACATATACTTTGTCAGAATATCCATTACACGGAACAATACAAACTTAATTAAGAAAATAACGAAGATTTGGTTTTCCTCTGGTTTTATTAGTTTTGGTTAGGTATTTTCCACCATAAAATCACAATCCGGTCAAGAGCATCCGTACAGCTTTATAGTTTCTCAATTAAAACAATTTGCTTGGCTCATGTCCACCACTACCTCAAACGTCAACTCATCATTAAAGCAAAGCAAACTCACTTTATTTTTTCATACAGAGTATTTACAAAACAAAGAAATTCAAAGGATTCACAGCTCTCGTCTCTTGACTCTCTTACGTTCTCTACGCTGCGAGGGATAGGGATAATTGACTCGTCTTCTTCTCGCACTTCTTCTGTAATCCAGGAGTTTCCAATATTACAATATACATATAAAGGAGGTAAGGATAATAATGCAAAGAGGGTTGATGATGATGGAAAGTGGCCAATCCCCCTTGGTCATTAGTTGTTCAACATGATCTCGTAGAGCCTACCGTTCACAGGGCAGAAGTCTAATGTTGTTCGTGAGGGTGAAGTGTTATTCAATTTGACTCTTTGTCCCCATTCCTTAATCATTTGTTAAGTCACGTTGGAGCCTTGGGCTGAAATTACGCAAGATTTGGGGTGAAAGTTGTTGTTAAAAGTGTAATATGAATATACAATCACACGTACACTATGGAGAGAGAATTCATCAAATATTTACACTTGATCTTACAGTCACATTCATCATTGGTAAGCCTATTAAATTAATGCAGTGTTAAAAGTGTAAACGGTTGTCAACCTATAAGCTTGCATGCACTGCCTGAGATATCTCAAAATGATGATAGAGTGTGGAACCCATCAGTTGTCCGACTAAGATCACAAGACGGGGATCATTTTTACTACTGCTTAACACTTAGAATATTAATAAAGAACTATTGGCTTATCCATTCCAAGTAAGCTATGGAGGATTGTAGTGTTTTAAAAGTGTGATTTTTGACGGAATGTTAACGAGTTAACGATTTGAGAATGATGACCACGGCAGAGCTCTTTACGACCTTCTTTATCCTCAGTTTAGTTGGGAATATTGAGACAAAAAGTGAAAACCAGAGCAGTGAGGAGTTACTGGATTATTTTAGCAGCAGCAAAGGGGTCGTTTCAGGTCACCGGAGTGACGATGAACTTTACCCTACTGTGAACAAGTGCTGTCCTTTCCACTGGAGATATGAGAATGGGAAGTGTGTCAAATCGGATACAAATTCGACGGGGACAACTGAAGTCCCGAAAACCATCGTCACGTTGGCCAAAGATTTTCAAGGTTTCAATATGACAGATATCCTGGGCGATCCTATTGTTTTCCGGTATGAATAGACGAATTTCCCATCGTTCCCATCTATGCAGTTTTCATTTTCATAGCTTTGCTTTATTCAATTCTTGACGCGTGGAGATAACGAATATTAAAACAATATTTTGACGGTCAATATGTTTATGTTTCTATTTTACTGGTAAGCAATAAAGGACTTGATAGTAACTATTATTGTGACTTTGAAACGGGCAAGCTTGCACGCTACACGACCACACGATATGAATGACCGTGAGAGTTTTGTGAGAAATTTTAAACAAGGATGAGCAAAGCACTGACTTGACTTCTATGAGGGATAGATTTCCTTAGGAAAATTATTTTAGCATTCAAGTTAAGCAATTAATTAAAGTATTCCGTGTATTGCACGATGGATTAAATTCTGAAAGCAATCATAAAGAGCTTCCTAAAATCTGTTTTTTAAGTGATGACTGGTGACTCATGATTTTTTTTTATGAAATCTGCTCAAGTGATATTAAAGCTTGGAATATAAATACATATTTATTATTTCTATAATCACAATTATAACAAATACAAAGCTATAACTGAAGGTTTTTTTAAAGCATTAGTTGCAAAGCCTTGTCAGTTTCGATTGGTACAATCTCTGAATATTAGGTATTATCTGTACAACAGTCTTTTTCTAGATCTAGAAGCAATTCAAGCAACTTGCCATTGCATTTGCAATTGACTTTGTCATGATCGATTGTATTGGTTCCCATGCTCGCATGAGCTAGCACTTGAAGGGAATTATCGTCGTATTTATTAATTAGAAATGCAATATTTCATGTAAATCAAGACTCATGAAAGTAATAATTTGTTTTTGCTAGACTAAAATCTTATTTCATTGCAGCAGGTTATCCCATTCAAAACCTAACAATTTGGCAGTCATTGCTATATTGCCTATAAAACCTAAAACGAAACTAACATTGGCTAGAAAATATTTGGACAAACCTTGAAAGTCGAATGGCCACAATGCAGGATTGAAGTACATAAACTTGAATTAACAAAAAACTAGAATTTACGTCTGCCGATTCATGGCCTTCGTATTTTGGAAGACCGCATGCAAATAATTATAGTGGTACTAAAGGTTAGATAATGAGTTTACAAAAGTCCAGTAAGGAGCTATATAGGTAATGCATTTTTTTCAGATTTATCTTTTTTAGACAAGAATTTATTAGACAAGAATCTAAAACGAAAAAAATATTCGAACAAAAGAAAGGAGGCTCCTGAAAATCAAAATAATTAACATTTAAATTTAGTATTCATTAATCTAAAATCTAGCCTTGGGTGCAGCCAAGTGTGCAAAGATGAAATCACATATTTTTGGCATAATTACTTCAACCAGCCATACGGTTTTAGTGGAAAATGAATGTTTCTTACGAATAGTAATGGTTTTTTTTTAAATGTTAATATCCAAGGTTAAGAATTTCCCAACCGACCTGCCGAGCAGCAAAATTCGAGAAGATCGTCCACAATGAATTGATGCCAGTAACAGATAACTCTGATCCGGTTGTCGCCCTATCTCCCAAAGGTTACCTTCTTTGGTCAGATGAATCTGGATATGTGCATCAAATCTCCTACCAGGATTTTTGCATTGATCAGTAATTTTTTAAACTATTATTTTTAATTTGGAATTTATCAAGGTATGCTAGAGATTATGTGAGTCATCAATAAATCTTGTTCATTTAAATTTAGAGTGAGTCCTTCAACCTACGTAGCAGTTCTGTGTGCTCCAGTCTGTGACGAGACACATCCATGTGTTCGAAAATGCTGCAACCCTGACCAGGTTTTGTATAACTACACATGTACACCAAGTACCAAGCCTTGGGAACCTTTTTTGTACAAATCGCCTGGGGAACGAGTCTCCCCCAATTCTACGACTCGGCCACACTTCAAAATAGGCACTCCAAAGTGTAAAGAGATGTATGAACTGAATTTACAGACTGAACCATCAGAAAAGTAAGATCCATTCCTGGAATTATCTTGGAAGATTAAAATTTATAGCAATAGGAAATCATTTAGGCTAATCAAGGTAATTGGATAATTTTTAGGCTGTACTTGCTATTGAATGGAACATTGGTTTTGGTGGATTCAGATGGAAGGAAAACTACATGGGAACCAGACAGATTTTGCTTAGACGGGGCTGCAGCCTTTTCCGCTGCCTACAGTGACGAAAGCTTGGACTATCCAGACTACTTTGAATTAGGTCATTACAGCGGACACGAGGGAGATCAAACTGCAATTTTGTGTTACATGGATGAGCCTAGAAGTCAAGAGCCTGAGGTAGTATGAATCTCCAAGTATTCCAATTTCTCAACTTTGTTTTCCTTCAATGAATCTTGTAAGATAGAAGACAAAGTTGATTAACTTGCAATGCCCTAAATTAATTTTGATCTTTAAAAGTGGGGTCCTCGTTCTTAAATTCAGGGTTGGCGTCTTATGCTGTACGGCTGTGTGGCCCTTATCTCATCATTCTTTTTGCTGCTGACTGCTCTTGTATACATAATACTTTGGGAGTATCAAAATATCCACGGGTGGCTTCAATTTTGTTATGTCATTTCGTTGTTATTTGCTTTTACTTTTCTTGCAATTGTACAACTCTCGTCTTCGACTATTCAAGAAATTTCCCTTGTCTGTTGCGAAGTTATTGGTGAGGTTCCTAATTACTAATTGGTCATACTAGTTTCTATTCTAACAATTGTAAGTAAAGAGAAGGAATTTATAAACTCATCTTTTGTGAATTTCCAGGGGCCCTGATACACTTTTTGTTCCTCTCAGCCTTCTTCTGGTTAACTTCAATGAATTTTGATCTGTGGTGGACATTTAGGTATGCAACTTTTTACTGCATCAAAACTTAGAATAATCTAATGACTCAATGGGTGATTTATTCAAATAGTGGTTGCCGACCTTTGAGGACGGGCAGTAGCAACGGGGAGAAGAAGCGTTTCTTCTGTTTTGCCTTATTTTCCTATGGATTTCCTAGCTTCATTGCAGGAACTGGTCTTATGCTCGATAGAATGTTTCGGTGAGAAAGGCATTCAGCATTTTGTATTTTAATTAAAATTATAAATCTGAATTATGAATGAATTTCTTTTAGAGACCATCCTTTCATAATCACACCAAGGTTTGGGGAACGCAATTGTTATTTTTTGGGTGACAAGGAGAAGCTCCCATATTTCTACGCTCCAGTTGGCTTTTTATTGACGGTCAACTCCGTTTTTTTCATCAGTACAATATATTCTCTCCATAAATTACAAAATGATACAAAATTTGCGACACGTCAAAGCTCCAAACAGGAAAAAAAACGGTAAGTATGTGGGTAATTGCTTGTTCAACATATGTATTATATTCTGCATTTAGCATTTAGATAAGTTTGCCTTAAAAGACATCTATGTTCTATTTTACCTTTAGATTCCTACTTTTTATGAAACTCTTCGTGGTGATGGGAGTTTTATGGATTTTTGAGGTGATATCTTGGGCAACAGGGATGCTTAATCCCCAAGAAGATCATTTCATCAGGAATATATTTTTACCTACGGATCTTTTAAATGGAACCCAGGGGGTAGCAATATTCATTATTTTTACATGCAAGCCCAACACTTGTCGACTTCTGGAATCTCAGTTTAAAAAGTTTTCCGTTTATTTGGAAGACCAACGAGGTTAGATTTTTATCGATTCTGTTAACTTTTTTCGAAATATTTTTTTAATGTATAATTTATTCATGGATTTTGTTATGATAGTGAAAAGGTCGGCAACTAATACATCAATGCTGAGAATGGGTAGACTCATCGCTGGTGTTTGCATGGTCATTATTCCTGTAGTAAATAGACTGAGGGGTTTGCTAAGCTTCTGTTGTCAGGTGACCAGATCCCTGGAAGGAAGACGTAACATGAGTCACACGAATACTATTACTTCCACAACTTGGGATAAATCTAGAAAAATCAGCGATTGTACCGTTTCCACCGTTATTCCTAATGGCGATATTGGTTTTATAGAACTAGATATTATATCTCATCCTCATTATCATGCTAGTTACAATCCTAAATGATCTTCACATCTCTCGATCTTGTAATAACAGTTTTACCAAAAAAATGTAAAACATTCTAGACTGCCTTCAAATAATTATCTATAGATATTGATAATTTTATATTCAATGTGCATGAATAAAACAATGTAATGCAAATACATTTGGATCATTCTGTGTTTTATTACGTTATTTCATTGAGTTGTGTCAAATCATCAAATGGTATCATATACATAAATAATCTCTACATTGGATACTTCAGATTTCCTTCCTGATGCTTTGTAGTTTGCTAGTTTTGATAAATAGCTTAGATATTAGATATAGTCCCTTTCTTTTTTTTTTTACTTAATTTACTCCCTTTCTGCAGGATACACATCTCAAGTCTCACTTCACTACAATGCATTGATATTAAGCAAGTTAAGGTACTGGAAACAATGGGTTTACTCATATTATGTATTTTTGTCGCTTATTAAAACCATTGAACATGAACATTCTAAATGGTCTTCTACCGCTATTTTCATTTAATTATATTATTTAATCAAGGATTGTTTCTTTTCCCCAAGTTTGTGATAGTGAAACATTGTAGTAGTAATCCGCAGAAGTTTCTGTTTCCCTTCCAGAGTAGCTCGATGAAAAATTGGGGATTGATACATATAGCTGTCTAGTTAGTGGTTGGAACCTCGTTTAAGTTCATCGTACATATTACATTTTACTCTATTATACATGCTTTCCCCTAACACACAGTCTTGCTTTTGTTCTTAGATTTCTATCTCATAATGACATTTTTAGGGGACTGTCTACATATAGATGTAAATTTTGATTACACACTAACAACATGCACGTAGGTCAGTTATCTAATCGACTTTGTATTGCCACCCAAACGTTTGATGCACCTAGGTAATTTCAATCAATAAACAAACCCTATACAATTATAAGGAAGTTATGATTCAATAAATCAAACATATTCCTTTTGATATTTTTAGCACCAAATGAAAATCGCACCAATTCATGAGACCTACAATACATGAGTCATATGAAACCTTGTTAATTTTTAAGGGTAAAAACATCCGAAACACGAAAATTAATAGCCACAGAACAGAAGTGAAATATGATTGAAGATATTTTGAATACCCCTTGATGTGATGTATTTGACCACGGAGTAAATAATGTCAAAAGTGACCTGATGGCACACTCAAGTTTGCATGCAGATTTTCCTTCCGGCCGTCATCAAACTAGCCACATATATATAACTACTTCAAAACAATATTGAGGTAAAAAGGTTTTTACCGCAAATACAACGATTTTAAAGTGAGATTTTCCTCATTTCCATTTGTGCAGGAAAAATCCATGTTTTTGCACAAAACGGCATTCGATTTGACAGTAAGAAGATAATCAGGATTTTGAACACTATTCACACTCAAGTCCTCATGAATGTATTTATTTGGTAAATAGAAATGCTTGGACACTTTTTATACTTCGGCAGTTACAAGTTACAATGGAATTTCATACGAACTTGATATTTTTGTCATGGCTGCTAGTTCACATAGTTTTTCCATGTAATACAAAAGAAATAAATTTGAGTGGTTGTTTAATACCCGGATCCGACATTACTACTAATTCAAATTCCAATGATGTTTCACCTTGGATCACCATGAATGATGAGGATTCTTCTAAATTCATACATTTTCGGTACATATATCTTTTTATATTTATAAATAAAACGGGAGACATGCAGTATTTATTTTTTAAATAAGCTGGGATGTTATAAGATGTACTGTTATTTCTAAGCTTGATAGCGGAAACCAAAGGCTGTGATGATGAGGCTGAAAGGATGGTCATCAATACTGAGGATTGGTTGCAGAGTGATACACATCTGCATTTTAATGGCACAAACGTTCAAGGCAAAGCCATTAAAATAACTTTAAATTTGGATGGAACCATTGAATTCTCCACCGATTATCACAATCGACAGCTCCCAAAGTCATCTTATTGCATTTCAAAGTATAAGTGGATTTGTTCGAGCACTTGAATTAATCATTTCTTGTTTTTGCATGTCTGAAGCAAAATTTCAGAAGAGGTTTTAAAATTGGAATTTTTTTAGACGAAACGCAACACTTTCTCAGATTGAAATTTGCTGTACAAGCAGAACCCCTTGTTACCGTAAATGTTGCTCATTCGGACAAGGTTTCGACTTTGATCTTGGTTGTGTCGACCTCAACACAACTAACTTGGAACAATGGTATCCCCCTGTGTACACTCAAATTGGGGAAATTCTTTTCCAGTCTCCAATTAAAGCGACAATAAAAGCCCAAATTGGATTTCCAAATTGTAACTCTCCTACATATATTAGTACAGCATTGATGAAATTAAATTACTCACGGATACCGTAAGAACTTTTTTCGATAATACGTATTATATAGTATTTGAAAAACTTGGCTGTATCAATAATATCCATGCCCTGATTGTAAATCTCAAACCGTCAGCTACGCAATTCTTCAAAACGGAAGCGTCAAGTATTTTGATTCGGTAAATCAGAACAAAGAATGGAAGTACAAACCCGATGACGAAGACTACTGTATTGATACCCTCATCCTGCCCCCAGAATCCTTTGATAACCATTGCGGCTCATCCGAACAAGATATTCTTCTTGCATGCTTAAGCAAGCCATTAGAGAAGGCCTCGGACGTTCAACTTTGGAATATTTGGGTATCCCAATGAATGATATTAATTTGGAAATTTTGAAAGTTAAATGGGGTGTTCAATGGAGTTTTGTTTAAAATTAGGTGTTACGAATAATTTATGCACTATGTTTGGGTATTGCAATGCTATTCTTGGCTGCCACAGCGGTAGTTAATTTCCTGTTGAAGGAAACGCAGAACATTCACGCCTGGACAATCCAGTGTTATGTGCTGAGTCAATTCTGCTTTTACTTTTTCCTCGTCATTATATACGTCGGAGAGCTTGTGAGTGATCCATTTAAAAATAGCTGGTGTATCGCAATTGGTAAGTTGAACAATGAATGTGTTTTATTTAAGTCCATATGCCACCAGAATCCACTCGAAGCAAGTTACTTAGCCTTGCCTACTTAGTAAAACTGCTCGTTGATTTGTATGACAGGTGTGCTGACACATTTCTTCGGAATCTTCTCTTTCTCATGGCTCTCTGTTATCAATTTCGATCTGTGGTGGACCTTCAGGTTCTCACATAATATAATCATTTCCTATGCTCATTATATCTTACGTATTTCACAAAACTACCTAAACGCTAACAATGCAACTTTACATTTCCCAGAGTGCTGAAACCTCTCAGTCAAAAAGATACTAACTGCAGGCGCTTTTTGTGGTACGGAATATTTGCTACGGCTCTACCTGTCGTTATCACATGTTTATCCCTAGGATTGCATTTCTCTTATGAGTAAGAAAAAATCCTACTTTTGATTTAGGTGTTAAGAATAAGCGTGATTGTGATTAAGGACAAAGACGTTTGATTTTTTCAGAGACAAGACCTGCAGAGATAAGCCCATAGATACAACGATATATCCAGAATATGGCAAAGAAATATGTTTTTTATCCAATTCTGCCCAGTTGTTTTACTTTTATGTGCCTGTTGGAGTTTTACTTCTGATCAATCTCATGTTTTATGCATTTACAACTTACAAAATATTTAATCTTTACAAAGTAAGTCAGCGTGTAGCCTCTATGAAACACAGACAATCGTAAGTGCTTCTCAAGACGATTTGGGACTCATTTAATTAAGGGATAATTATTCAATCTATAACAAATATATTTCTATTATAGATGCCAACTATTCTTGAAGTTGTTTCTTGTTATGGGAACTGCATGGAGTTTTCAAGTCATCCATGCTTTTGTTGAGGCCAAAGAATTTAAATGGTACTGGGTATTATTGGATATGGTCAATATCTTCCAAGCCATTGCAATTTTTATTATCTTTGCCTGCAAACGGGAAACTTTACGATCTTTGGAGCAAAAGTATCCTATTTTCAAAGGTAGATTATGGAAGCCATTTGCTTAAGATATATCCTTTTAGATGTAAGGCTAAGACCAGTTTCAATAATTTAAGGAGTATGCTGCCGCTTTCATGGATTTTATCGGACACCGACAATTACTGATAGTAGAACGGATGGAAGCACTAGACTAAGTAGAGGAGAAGGTCACAAAGTTGAAGACAACACGGGACCTCGAGAGTCGCTGGATCTAATTCAGTTGGAATTTTCTGATGTACGGAGAGATGTTTGAAAATAAAATTAGGATATCTCTGGAACCATTCCATGTAACGTTTTCCAAAGAAATTCCGTGTATAGTCATTACATTACAGGTTTATGCGTACAGATAAAGGCTACAAGTTGTTGTTGAATAAATGTTAATTATAAACTCGCAACTCGATTGGTGTCCTTAATTTACTTTTGCTGGTGTCGTGTTGGAAGTGTGCTGATTCATATCGAATTCAACGAAAAGTTTAGGTTAAATAAGTTGTACAAATTAAAGTTGTGTATGGGGGGAATATTGGCGAATGTCGACGGAACTCAGTATCTTGAATATGACTAAATACCAATTTGTGTTACGCAATCACTGATCTAGTCCTCCAAAGTAAGTATGTCAGATAAAGTGTAATAGCTTTATGAGAACAAACGCATTTTAGAGTCAAAGTGAGGCTGAGAACGGTAGGAAGCGAGACTTGTTTTTTTGAGAATGTCTTAGTGTGTCATGAGGGATGAGGGAGCTGTGTCCGGGTAAAGGTTTCAAAACCTGATCCACTAGGGTCAAAAAACTACATCTTAAAAACCTTAGTACGAAGACTCAGTTTTGTTAGTTGCTCATTGAGCTCGGCCACGACCATTTCCTCTGATTTTTTTCTCTGTTATCGTTAAGTGTCAAAAAATTAAGGTAAAGCTTTGCGTGACCTTTATTCATTCAGAAACTTTTTTAATATTTCATGCAATTACTTCACTCGGATTTTAGAGAATTTTTATTTTCTAACAATTGTTTTTTATAAACCATTGTTCGGAATGGATTCGTTTCAGTACAAATTGATATTTAGCAAATACAATACATTTTTACCATAAAACATCATATCAAGGAGGAATCCATAGTGGTGCTGAATTTTTTTCTTCGAATTCCTTTGAACAAAATCGAATGAATAGAACTTCAAATCCTCTGAAAGAAAATATCTGAAAACTAGGTATTAAGCTAAAGGGATAAAAGTTTAACGACCCAGATCACTCGTGTTGGTTTGAGTAGCCCAAAAGACAACAAAGTTGACCAAGGAACCGGGTTGACCGGTTTTCCGTTCTTGTCACATCCCATATGGGGTTTTACGGCTAGCTAATTATCATATGTCTGCTAAACAATCTTATTGCACAGAGGGGCACAATTTACCCTGACCTTTCGAATGAGGAGTGCAGATCTTCCCAACTAGTCTGTCTAGTTTACATTGGCCACTATTGCTTAGAAGTGTGTTGCATTTCCGCAATCCTCGACAGCTAGTTTAGTTCTAGTTCATACTTGCTCCTCGTAGGAAGCTCAACCGTTCGCTTTGTCTCATTTACATAAGTTTACTTAAAGTTCCATTACCTTATCGCTGTTTTCGTCTTTAGAAAAATGAGGTTACCGTCATTCCTTATCCTCTCCCTCCTGGTGGCCTTCACCTATGGAGCCCCTGTGGACCAAGACGTTGCCCCAGTAGCAGTGGCTCCAGCTGAAAATGTTCCTGCTGCAATTGCAGAGCAAGAAGCCGTCAATGCCGCTCCTGTCGTTGAGGTCAAAAGTCAAGAAGATGAGGCCACTACAGTCCTTCCTGCCGTAGAAGATTCTGGTGTAGTTTCTGGGTCTGAAGAAGTTACCACGGTTCAACCCCAAGGTATATCCTTCTTGATTTTTTAAAACGTTTCATCAAATATTTTGTTTAACGATACTAAAGAATTTTTAATTGAAGATTTTCAATGATAAAAATAATACTTTAATTCTAGTTTCAGAACGGGAAGCTAGGCAAGCCGATGATGATGATGATGACGAGGAAGATGAAGTTGACGATGACACGGATGATGATGAAGAGGCCGACGATGAGTCTGCCGAAGATGATGATGAGGAAAGGGGAGACATGTAAAGCCAATTTTAATCTGTTAATTAGTCTTAAATAATTCATAGGCTGAAGGCTATTACCACATCCATGAAATCGAAGCTATGCTATTTAATTATTTTAAATTACGACTTTTAAACATTAGCAAGCAGGAAAATAGTAGGGTATTGAAAATAGTAATGCTGAAATGATTGCTAAGCTTTCGTGAATTTTGAAACATTACAGGACCGCCGTAAAGCCTAAGAGCAAGGCTACCAAGCTAGCCAAGAAGAACAAGCCAATCCCACAAATCGGTGAAGGAGGAGTGGAAGATGATGAGGCTGAAGACTTAGGGATCTTCGAAGGATCTCCAAAATCAGACGAGAAATCCTCAGATGAGAAAGAATCCGATGAAGAACAAGCTAAAAAAAAGGATGACGCCGAAAACGACGACCAAAGCCCAGAAGATGAAAGCAACGAAGATGAAGATGAAGAAGAGCGAGATGAACCAAGTAAACATAATAGACGTTGGTTTTATTGATTTTAAAAATTGGAATATGATACCTAAATCACAAAAATTCGGATCATAAAGGATTTTGGCACTTTTTCCCTATTTTTTCAAGGCAAAGGATTAGAGGCTGATCCATCCTCCACTGAAAACCGAAGAGAAGCAGAAGATGCTCAAACTAGTCCAGTGTCCCAAAACGAAGTAGAACAACCCTTGGCAATTGCTGTCGTCCAAAATGAAGAACCTGGTGTACCAGGTAAATGAGAATTTTTTAAAATTGCTGTATCCGTTCATAAGTAAATAAAATTACGGGTTGATTCAATAATTCTTTGTTATTAAAGTTGTTCCAGTGATTGTAGAAGAAAATGCCCCTGTCGCCCCAGCTGCCGAATCTGAGGAACCAACAAAGCCCGTCAAGGAAAGAAAGAACAAACCAAAGGCTGATGATGATGATGACTCTGACGAGGAAGAAGACGAGGAAGAAGATGAAGAGGAGGATGACAAAGCTCGATCTGAAAATAAGGTCTGCAGATGGATAAATATCTAATTTCTTCAATATTTAATCTAAAATTATGTATGATTATATTATTTTTACTATTCAAACATTTAGGTGAGCAAGGCTCGAGAGATCTATGCGGAGAAACCTAACGTCCTCTATTACTATCCATACCCAGACAACAGCCAAGTAAGAAAAACATTGTTGAATTTGTAAAATTAATGTGTTTCTCGATAAATTATATTTTAAAATATATTTATATATCTATCTATTAATTACAGTAAGTGATGGTAGACTGCTTTCTTCAGTTGAAAAGCACATTCAACTCATGAATTCACGAGATGACCTTATTAAGGAACAACTAATTTTCCTGAGCCATTCCATTCCGATTTCCCAAATTCTAATTTATTGTCAATTAAAACCGTTGTTGGTTGTCGCAGTTTCATGTTTACTTGTGTTATTTAAATATTCCAGACTGCTATTTATTTGTTGTAATCATATTTTTGTTACAAGGAAATCATACGCCAAATAAATGTTGACCTCTGCAACAAAAACAATTTAATTATTTTTGAATTTCTTAAACCTGAATTAAATCCTTTTTAATGCTTAATATTATATATTATATTTTTAATATAATGTAACATAATTCAACCAGCCATCCAAATGCAAAAATTCAAAAGAGGACGCAACTCCAGAAATATTGTTTCATGTCGGAACTGGAGTTCTTAGAACCAAACCGGAAATCTGATACTTAATTTGATTGTTTTTATCCTACGATATCTTTCGGTGTATTTACACTGCAAGCTATAATCAATTTCTGTAAAGTAGCTCTTAGAAGCTTGAAAAACCGAGATTGAGGAGCCATATGTTGATTGAGTCGAGTCAATAGCAATGAAAATATTTGATTGAGAATTTGCTTTAAAACCTACTCCAAGCAGCTACGAAAGGCCCGTTCGTTTGTAGAAAAGTTCTGATAATATCCCTCCAGTTTTTAAACCCCACTTAAGACACCATGTACTCCAATTTGCTACGTCAAGGTTTTAATAAACCCCCGGTTTCGACCTCACGCCCCCCGTAGTCTAATTTGTCCAATATTTAAAAAAAACTTCTCATGTTTTGTTGTCCAAAAGAATATGATTTTAAGTCGATTTTCTAGTGAGCACCCTGTGATCAGCCCCCACTGGCCACCATTTGATCGCAATCGATCCGTACTCCAAATTAACCATTACGTTCATTCAAAGATCAAGTCTGTGATAACTAAAACGAGAAACCCACGAGTCAATACTTCGACAGAGATTTAACAGACAGTCACAGTACATTTTACATTGCAATAGGATACCTGCACACCAAATCTCAAAGCTGTCGATTTATATTTTTAAAAACCCATGTGATCGACCCTCGTTTGTAATTGCTTTTATGTGATTAAAAAATCCTGTCCTGTTACCTTATATTTTTCGTTCTGGAACTTGTACACAAAATGTTAGGACTACAGGTGCATATTTAGAAAAACACTGTGATTGACCCCCACGGGTTATTTATTTAGTAAATGAATTCTATATTCGAAATTAGAACTTTAGAACATCATATTATCTAAAGTATCCGTTTCGGTTTTGTCTCGGTATTATAGCTTATAGAATCTACTGTCCTGAAGAAAATCTAAAATAAATCTTCAAATTTTGTGACTCTAGAAGAATGCTACAAGAAAGTCGATCCCCACGGGTCATCCTGTAATCTGATTCGTCTAATATTGAAGATCGTCTCGCGTACTGACGAATTTTTTTTTTTTTTTTTGACTTAGTTTCATTAGTATGTACTTGTACTTGATATATTTTCTTAATAATATTATATATTTATTACTGGTTCGATGCGTTGGGTATTAATGTTAATGTTGTGTCACCTGCGGGAGACCAGACTTATTTTGTTTGAACGCATGTATGACGCTAAAAATAAAGGCAATACAATACAATACAATTATGAATATAAAGGATTCTGGATTTAGGGAAGATGTAAACTCTTTTACTGCCAAGTTTTAATATCAATTTGAGACCTTAAATCATGCTTATACATTTGTAAAAAATCTCTGTTCTGCTTTCTTAAAAAAATATTTACTTACTCTTTGAAATTTTTACTCAAAAGCTTTCTAGAAATTTCTCGCACTCTGTAAATGTAGCTAAATATCATGAAAACTGTTCTCTTAAAATTGATGCTTCGAAACTCAAGTTAGACTAGACCTCCGGACCTCCCTGATATGCTAAACATTAAATCTCTATCTTTGGAAAATTTAACATGTTCACCATCTTGCATGCAAAATAAATACAAAGTCTGCGATAGCCCATTATGAAGCGAGTTTAGAATTTGGAGTTTTAAGAATCTTTCTGATCAGCACTGAATTGGAAATAAGTTAGTTATCTCAATTTTAGCTCTCCGTTTTAGACGTCATTACCCTCTGGTTGGATTGCAGGAATAGGTGCGTTATCATATTACTATATTTCAGCTTAATCTAATTTGGGTAAAATTGCGTGATATTTCATGCTTAGATTTAACTACAAAGCAGAGCCTTTTATTGAAGAATCAGAGAAAATGTATACGGTCTGTATAAATTTCATGGAATTAAATATCCAAAGTTCATGTAACACATCAAACTTCATCATGCTTTCAAAACCAAAAGCAAAGGCAAAAACTTGCACAAAATGAATGTAATTTAGTGACCACCTTTGTAGCTCATTTTGTTGTGCAGGGAAGAGAAGACTTGTTAAAAAACCTCCCATTTACTTGTGTTCTGAATAGAAAGTAATCGGATTGCTGATTATTATACTCTTGCACCTGCATATAAAAATTGCTAAAACGACCGTCCAAAAGATCCTTGAGACTATTTTTTGCTTCTGTTTAACAACGCATGTTACACAAGATGCCTCATATTATTGAGGTGCAAGATATTCACACATGCATCGTGCTTCACTCGTGATTTCTGTCTATTGAGCATATCGGGCTGGCCTTTGGAATTTGGAATACATGTGACAGGTCTCTTTCAGGTTTTTAGATCTATTATTATTGGATCGCTCCTCCATAAATTTATGGCATGAGGCAAAGAGTATATCCGTCAGGCTCTTTTTATTCCAAGCTTTATCTCATTGTTAACCATATAAAACGTGTACATAATATTATACATCTCTACTCCTCCCTAAATCTCCCAAATGTATTTATTAGCATATGCAAATGAATGGATAGACTCTGAAGAGATTTTTAATGAAGGGATTATCGTATTTGGTTTTTACAACCTTCCTAGAATATTTTGCCCATGTGTCTGGCCATGTGTCTGTGGAGTTCCAGAAAGGTTGCCATAATATCACTTACACGTAATTAAATAATGACGACGGCTTAAAGCTTGAATTATTGTAACAGATATCATATGTCACTTTTGGATCAGTATACTAGGTATTCGTGGGGTGCTTAAATATACTTCGACCTTAATTACAGCTTTTACTATGAGTCTAGACTATACAGAGACTGACTGACACACACAGTTGAGCAAATGAGAAGGTCAAGGGAATCTGATTTAAGTCAATTGACCAAGATTAGTCTTATCTAAATTCAGAACGATACCACATTTCATATCTGAGATCTGGAGCTTTCTTTTATAGTTTAAACTGTTTATCGATTTATTCAAAAGATGATGCTCTAAAAAATTTTGTTATTAAAAGTGTCATTCCCTAAATGTGACAACTTCAGGTCAATAAGTTTCGGAATGAAATTGTTGGGTAAAAACGGTTTGTCCTAAGATGTCAGGTTTCAGATTTTATATTTTTATTTATAAAGGGAAGCCATTGAATGAATTATGAATCAGTGTGAACCTTTCGTGAATGATTTATTACTTTATAGTTACTTAAAGGAGGTATATAATGCTATAAATTAGATCCAAAGCACAATAAGACACCACAAAATAAGAACTAGAAAGATTATAAACAATATGAAATGGGAGTCTCTTAAGCAAGTCGGCAGTTTCCTGAGCTTCGAATTACATATACTTCAGGTAATGCAACAGTTCCCATTAGCGAAATGAAAAAAGAACAATTGGATTCTTTCTACAATTACGAACTAAAGATACTTTGGCACACCTCATGAAAGTATTACTTTATAACATAGGAAACCATATTGCTATTGTGTTTCAATAAAAAAATTAAATTGTAATAATATCCTAAAATCCTTACAATGTGCTTCTTACGTATCAAATTGTATTTTTGAGCAATCTGTGAAAACTTCGATGCATATTATCCTACTTCATAATGAATTCAAATTATAACTATATTTCAAGTAAATCGAACCTAATCTCTTGTTATAATAATTCCAAATCATGAATCAAATTCAAGGCCCTGGATCGATTCTCTCATCCGCATCTGATAATTTCTTCCGTCCTAGTAATTAAACTTAATTTTGAATTTATTTTAGGAAATGATTCTTGTATTCTAAATCATTATTAATTTTAATCTTTAGAAGGATTTAAATACAACTGTTTTCAATTCTTGTGTTCCTGTACACCTGTGTTCACATTGAATTTCATTTTGAAAGTTCAGGCCGACTTTATGTTGTTAGTTATTAGTACTATTTATCTGACTGTTTAAACAATACCTAGGCATATCTTTAGGCAAATTTTCGGGGCAACATAATTTCTGATAATAAAAATTTAAAAATCGTAATAAACGTATAAAGAATTTGTAATTGAAAAACTGCTTAGTGATATTCTGTAGCAAAATCACGCATTTGAAAATGCAAGACCGACAGTATAATATATTAGTATAATATCAGTATATTAGTATAATAATAATATATCAGTATAATATATAGATTTTGAACTATTTTGATTTGGATTATGTATCACTACCCAAACTATCAACTATCACCTGAATATATATTTTTATTTGACGATTATCTAGATATTGACTCTAGATAGACTGGTTCTTCAATATGAACAACAATTAAATATCATCGTAATTAAAAGCCTCCATCTGTAATATTTAACTTCAACCTTTCAATAATTTTAAAGTTATCATAAAGAATAACTATCTGAAGTAGTTTTTTAAATCCCGAAATTACAATACTCTTCCATGTATCTACAGATACAAGAGAGGAATTAACTGATTGTACGACATATATGCACGCGACATTTATGCATGCACAAATTAAACAAAGTAGCTATGCAAAATATGCGAAAAAGCCTGCAGATCTAAATAAAATTATGCAAAATACAAAAAAATTCCATCAACCAAGTCACCCAGACAGCATAAAAAAGTATTCATACAAATCGCAAAGTCCATGGTATCCATCAACACATCCCTTTTTATTGCTAATTGCTACCAAAATGATTAATCAGAATAAAATGATTGCACTCTTAACAAATCCATCCAAGATCCCTTTACATATAACTGAAAAAGCTTTGCTTGTTCAGAGTTCCAAACAAACGGGAACAAGTCATAATAATATGTTGTACAAGTCATACAGCTATGACATTCGCTGACACGTTTCAAGTATTTAATGTTTACAACTGGAACGTTTATCATTTATTCTATTTACTGGTTACAACTGGAATGTTATTGATTGTCCAATTCCATAGACGTTTATTGAGAGGGTACTTGTGGAGGTATTAATTTTAATTTTGTGTCACCTGTGGGAGACCAGACTAATTTTTTTAAAACGGATGTATGACACTAAAAACAAAGGCAATACAATACAATAAGAACAAAGACTGGAAGGGCTTTTGCAAAGTTATAATAAGTTAAATACATAAGGCTGTTGTGTAGCGCAAACTCGAGGAATCAGAAGGCCCCTTTTTGTATAGCAACACGGTGGACGGGGCTGGGATTTTGGAGAGCTATATTATGAGAAGAAAGTAGACGGACCGAAGCTAAAAAAAACCAGGGATGCACAATGGCAATTGTACATAGAAATATATAACACAGAGTAGAAAGAGATGCTGGCCAAATCCTGCAAAAACCATTTTTATTATATAATAGAATAGAATGTTGATAGTATAACCGGAGACTTGACTCTTTTAAAAAGTGACACGAGGCTCCATTAAAGTTAATAAGGTTTTGGTTGCAAGTGATTAAGATTTTGTAAATGATGGTGGAGTGGTAAAAAGCAGAGGGTAATAATAATAGTCCAATGATAAATTTGTTTCTCGTAGACGGATGGTGTTTAGGTGTAGTCAGTCAGTCAGTCAGTGTGAGCAAGTGCTCTGAAGCGAACCACCAGACCACGACCGATCTTTTATATTATAACACGCAACTCATTTAACCAGCCCCACAGTTACTAAGTAACTACCATCGCACCACCATCAATTTTATACTCTACTTCTACCACATTTCAAAGGAAAGGAGTAGTAGTGGAAGATTTGAGTTTTGGGTAATCAAGAATTTAGATTTTTAATAAGCTCTTTTTAGTAACTTTGAATTTTAAGTGTTGGATTTCGGTGCGACAAAAGATTTTTAAAAGGTTAAGATCAACGACTAACTAGTCCAAGTTACAAACAAGCAAGTGGCAATTTTATTGATTTTTTATTTGCAACAAATTACAACTCACAATTCACTTTAGATCTGTAAGGTTAGTTCGGTAATTCATTATTTGTAGGGATGTAATATTTGCATGAACAAGAATTCAGGAACGTGTGCCCTTTGTGAAGTGTGTAGAGAAGTCGATTTGTTGACCCCCACGGGCACAAAGCACAAAGGCAAAGTAGACAGTCGCAAAGTGCTCAAAAATAAGGTTCATCTCATGTATCAACATAAGACAGGACACAGGAGCATGTCAAACTATTGCTAATTAGTTATAATAGTTATAATCAGATATTTAATCAAAACGTTTTATCCGTAGTAATATAAATTAAAAATTAAATTGTCGTCGTGTTGTTGTCGTGGTTATGAACATTCAGCAACAATTTGTTCAACAACGAATTTGTTTAGCATTGGTGACGATTTGTTGTTGGTAACTCCTTGCTCACTTGATAATTTGATGGACTATTAGTTCAATTTTACTCCAGTTCAATAGTTTATGTCTACTAACAAATAATAAGATCCACATATAAATTTTATCAACCAATATGTGTTGCTTATGTATTTGAATTGATATTCGCGAGTATAGATGATCGTGTACAAGTGCGAAGTTCCATTTTTTATAATTTTTATGATTTAAATAATTGAATGGAAGCTATTTCAAAGTAGTTGTAGCTATTCTAAAATAAGACAAACCATTGTGTTCAGTATTGTCAGGATTGTGAGGGCTCGATATTCGTCTAATCTTCTCATTCTTTGTTCTTCAGTGTACGCATGAAGATAGCAAGAAGGATTCCCTTGTTCCCGAGCCTCGACCACTCATCTAAATTTTACGACTATTAATTCTGAATCCTTCAAAGTAGTTCAAAGATTACAAGTGCCCAGAGATGAGTCCTTGAACCAAGCGATTCTCATAAGCATTTCCGAACTATTGTATAATTGTCCTTAGTTTTTGTTGCTCGTTCGGTGCTAATCAGTTGGTGCTTATTGAACCATTGGATAACTAACTTCCTGCTAAGGAATGTCTGAGGGCATAGGGGATTACGAGTATAATTCTAAGGACCTCATTGGACATGGAGCATTTGCAGTTGTGTTCAAAGGGCGCAACAGAAAGGTAAGATCCCTTACATTTATAAGCTTTGGCGATAGTAGTCAAACAATTAATTGTTAATGTCCTTCAATATGTGAGAGCAGTTAGTGTCGACGGGGATATCTTGTATGTTAAAGAGTGGCAGTGTAGGATTACCATGACACAGTTCATGGTTGTTTCATCAGCTGGTGTCGTTTTTGGCAGCGTGTTGCTGGCTTGCTGGGCATATCGTTCCCCTCGTAAACTTTATATTGGCAATTGGCATTCTTTCTTAATTTATGTAACACCATGTCTTTACTTATGTAATGTAGAGCTAAATAAGACGCGACCTTACACTCAGAGTTAGCTACTATGCAAAATATGTAATGACGCCGAATTTCATAAACCATTCAGTCCGTTTTATTTGAAATATGAATCCACATTCACTTCTTGGAATCGTGTATTATTGTGTGTAGGGGGCTAGGGGGGGGTAGGAGTGTTATGTGATCAGATTTATTTTTAAATAATCATGTTTATCCCTTTTACTTAACTGTAGCCAAAACATTTAATTCAGGCGGAATTAGAATTTCTTATAAATTATATAGTCCATAAGCATTTCGCATTTTTTTTCTATTTCGTGCATTAAAAGTTTTGGTCATATTAATTAGCCTTGAAATAGTTGAAATAAGATTTTTATGCATATTGATCCTAAAAAGAGGAACACTATTTATATTAAGCTGCTTTAGTTAAATATAAACTTAATCATGGAAACTGAAGGGACTTAAAAAAAAGTTGTGCAATATCTGATGCCCCAACCTTCGGTAAAAGGAATTATCTGTATTCTAAAATCGCCTTTTCTTTAATATGTTCGAGGGACAAGGCGTACATGTGAGTATATTTACAATATTGTAGATACAATTTAAAATAAATCCATCCGGGCAAAGGAGAGTATTTTATAGAGGATCGGTTCGGGTAAGTGACCTCTTCACGTGTTATCTGAGTGATCAGTCAGTGGCCCGATGGTAGACACGCCAAACATAAACACACATGTCCCTCATTGCCATTCGCGGTTCTCTGTACTCTGATCATGAGATTGGCCATTGATGAATTTCATTTTGCGTTGTCGAAGGGCTGGAATTGAAAGATACTGTCCTAGTTTCCTCAATTGACAATTGACGCAACATAAAATGCTGTGGGTTCGAGTTAATGAGGTCTAGACGATGCTGTACTGCGTTTCAAACAAAGTTTAATTGCGTACCTAGTGCACGGGCTTCTGCTATTATTGGCCATTTGTATGTCAAGTATCAAAAGCATATATTATTACATGCCATCGACAGAATGAGGAAGATCAGTTAGTTCAACTGAACTCTATAAGCGAACAAGATGAGAAAATGGATCCATCGACTATGGAAGATGATATTGAAGAGATGATATTAAATCATTTCTATGTCGTATTCATTCTCCTGATCTATGGTTAATATGCATATCAGTTTACAAGTTTGTGTTCTTATAGGCTGTTGTTGTGCACGAAGTGGCCACGCAGTCTGGGGATACTGGCGTATCAGGGTTTTTTTTATTGGGAATTTGGAATTCACTCTCTGATTGAATTTCATGAGACTAGCTAACTAGCTGTGATAGGAGCATATTAAATTAAACCTATGTTCACAATTTCTCTGCCCGTTCATGTTGTTATGATATTTTGTGAGTTAAAAATGTTCCATGAACATACAACATCCGTCTGTATTCCGTTTGATCCCTTTACGGAGCTGTAAAGTAATTTATTTTTCTAATTGAGAGTACACATGGCTTTGCAGAGTATTTTTCTAGATATTATGATGAGCCGCTTTTATAATATGGTTGACTGGTTGAACAAACTTGAACTGTAAAGTTGTTGAGTGGTTGTCAAAGCCGATGGACTCAAAATGTAATCGTTGATTGCCTTCTTGTTCAAAGTCGACTTCTGTTATCGAATTTAAGAATGCTAGGTTAGACATAGGTACATATAATTATACAGCATGAGAAGCTAGTTTTTTGTGAGGAAGCTCACAGTTTGTTCACCTTTGATGGAGCAGTCATTCGTTGTAATTCAATATTCATATTTGTGTTATTTTCTAACATTGAAGTGAAGATTGAAATTGCGGTTTTGAATTTGAAATGATGGTGGAAATAAAGCATGCGATAGATTTGTGGTACAATTAGATTGTAGTAGAAAGTTAGAACTATTGACTGCAAGTGTCTTACTGTTTGACTAGTTTGACCTTTACTAGGTCATTTATTTGTTGGTTTTGGTATATTTTTATTAGGTAGGGTGGATGCAAACTTAATTATGCTGCTTTATTACTAAGGTTCATTATAAATTAAGGTTTATGTACGTACAACGTATTGTTACTTATTACATACATTGCTCATTGCTAATTAGTAAATTCGTAGTTTCTATCTTGTGGTGCATTGATTAAGAATTTAAATTCCAGACCAATTTGTGACGACTGTATTTGATTTTATTTCAGACTAATCAATGTGTGGCCATCAAATCTATCACGAAAAAGAATCTGGCCAAGTCCCAAGCCCTCTTAACAAAGGAAATCGCGATTCTGAAAGAATTAACAGAACTTCATCATGAAAATGTTGTGGCTTTGTTCGAATGTCGGGTAATTAAAATATTTTTATGTCTGTTTTGTCTTATTGTGTATGTGATTGGGAATAAAGGCAAAAGCTTATATTTGTCATTGTTGAAATTGCAGGAAACTTCCACTCATGTTTACCTGGTTATGGAGGTAATGTTCTATTTCTATGGACTAAAATTTTTGTTGTTGAATGCATAAGTTAAACTTAATTTGTCCTCTTTAGTATTGCAATGGAGGTGACTTGGCTGATTACTTGAATGGAAAAGGAACACTAAGTGAAGACACTATAAGATTGTTCTTACGACAGTTAGGTGAGATTAGTTGATACTTTGTATTTGGCTAAAATTGGATATAATGTTCTAAATAAATTTGCTAAAATTTTAATGGATGGATTATTAGCTGGAGCAATGAGGGCATTACACTCCAAGGGAGTAGTTCACAGAGATCTCAAACCACAGAATATTCTTCTGACCTACCACAAGCCTAGTCCATTACCTCAAGAAATTTTGTTGAAAATAGGTAACAAACATTTTCGCTTAAGAAATAATTGATTATGCTACTTTTTTTACAATATGTAATAATATGCTTGATTGTATTGTAGCCGATTTCGGATTTGCTCGATTTTTGCAAGACGGAGTAATGGCTGCTACTTTATGTGGTTCTCCAATGTATATGGTAATAAAAATGAGTAATGCTAGTTTTAGCTGGTATAATAAAACCCGTCGGCACTAAAAATAATGGTTTTCTGTTATTAATATTTAAATTAACATTTTTATATTTTCTAGGCTCCTGAAGTGATTATGTCTTTAACGTACGATGCTAAGGCAGATCTCTGGTCTTTAGGGACAATTGTTTATCAATGTCTAACCGGGAAAGCACCTTTCAGTGCTCAAACTCCTCAGCAACTGAAGAACTTTTACGAAAAAAATCTTGTTTTGAATCCAAGGTAAATTTCCTGAACTTACAAGCAAAAAACCTAAAGGCATCTCTAAGTTAATTTAATTGTTTTGATTCTTGTTTGCGTACAGAATTACAGCCGGTACAACTCCAGAGTTGACTGATCTATTACACAACTTACTAAAACGGAATCCAAAGGAAAGGCTGGATTTTAATGCATTTTTCAATCATCCCTTTTTGGCAACTGTTCCAGTTTCAGTACCGAAAGTAAAAAATTCCCCTGTGGAAGAAGAAAAGGGGTTATCATCTCCAGAGACGGCTGGATTTGTCGTGGTTCCTCCAATGCCGAAATCGAAACCCATTCCAGTACCAAACGGAAAAAGTGAACCCAGTTCTCGAAACAACTCACCATCTGGAAACAAGAAGGCATCAATTCCTGGATCAAGTAATGCAGCTCAAGCTGGTGCTATAGAGCCACAGCTTTCAACTCCAAAACTGAAAACAAGTAATTCAAATTTTGATCTTTCAGATTTTAAAAATATTGAAATGAAAAAAAAATCTTGACATTCTCTTCTAGATTGCTGGAAACCAGATGTAAGCTCGTTGTCCCCACCGAGAGTTCAGTTTACTCCAACTCAGAGTACCTTGTCTCCTTCCGCATCACCTCCTAATTTGCCTTTAGTTCAGTATTGCGGAGCATCTGGGGGCTTTCAAAACGCGGATTCGCCTCGACGAACCAGCTTGGATTCAGCTCCCTTCCTATTCGCCACATCACCTCCTCCAGATCACTTTATTTTCAATTTCGAACCTCCTCAACTCACCGAAGAAACTCTTCTCGAGAAAGAACACAACCAAACGCTGGCAAAGTTGAATTTTGTACTTGCCTTGGTCGATTGTATACTTGAACTTGCGAAGAGTAAAGGAGCTCCCTTTTCCAAGCTGCAGGAATCGTCAAGGTATTTATTTTAATGAAGGAATAATACAATATATTTGACAGTTTTCATTCCTTAACGTTTGTGGATTTTTAAGGCAAGATGATAACTGCTGCAAGGGGGGAAACACTTTTATTATGGGCAAATCTGAGCAACTTGTATTGTACGTAAGAACACTTCATCTTCTGTCGTCTGCATTACGTCTTGCTAAAGACGAGCTGGAGGAAAGCCGGCTTAGACCTTCTGCAGCTGTTAAAAAGGTAAGAAAATACTGTGCGTTATTTACATTTTAAGAATTTGAAATGGATAAATAAAAGCTGATTGAAATTATTTTTACTGTAGGTCGTGGCTCAGCTTAATGATAGATTCAAAACAAGTTTTGCAGCAACCAAAAAATTGTACACACATACTCCGCAAAACATGTTAATCCATCAGCAGCATCTTAGCGCGGATCGAATTTTGTACAATCATGCTATCGAAGTGGTATGAAACTTAAGCAACGGATTTTATTTATTACGATGATATGAGGATTACTAACTTTAAAATTTGTCAATATTCAGTGCCAGTCAGCAGCACTGGATGAACTGTTCGGAAACCCTGCAGAATGTTGCAAACGTTATCAGACGGCACAAATTCTATTGCATAGTTTGTATCAGCAAGTGGATTCCGAGAATGAAAAACAGCTACTACTAAAATGTAAGTTTTGGAATAATAATATTTTTCGTAATACTTTCGTAGAAATACTAACGAAGTGTTATATTCTGTTAATTAGACAAAGATGCGGTGGAGAAGAGACTCTTCGTACTCCAGCAACAAGGTTTTGTTACTGCTTCGTTTGATGATAACTTCAGTGAAAACTTACCTTCTTAAACAGATATAATCTTGAGTTAGTTCGATTTCCACATCTTTATTGACTTGATAATTTCGGGCCTACAGAATCTCAGTTTTTATTATCCCTTGTGGACATAAGCATTTGTCTCTCTGCCTAAGTCATTCAATGTCCATACCAATAAATGCTTCATTGATTAGCTGTATGCCATCGATCCAGTCTCCGCCTTGCAATATATTTGTTGTCGATGTTGAAATGTATCGAAATATAGTCAAAATGCTTAGTGGTACTTACATCAACTAGACAAATCTACAAGTAAATGCAATCATCGACAAAATAGACTTAGTTATGTTTAAGCAGAAAAGCTATTACCGTTCTATGTATGAGCCTGATCTCATTTTGTTTTTGCTTTTGACCTATTATCGAAAGTCTCAGAGAAATCATGAATTACAAGTCCTCTAGTTCGCCGGATAATCATATTGTCCTGATAGGTTAAGGTTAAGTTGTTCTTGTGCTAATTAGATTAACTTGAACGAACTCGGCTGATTTATTATTTTGTATAGGCTTTCAAGTCGCATTACTGTTTAAAGAGTAGGTTTTAGTGTGGAAACAAGAAGCGGTCTCAACATTTAAATTTTAAAGAATGTATTGACGCACGTTATTTTGAAGGTTGTAATTGCATATTAGTGTCGGTGATAGTTTATGACACATGTAAAAACGCTATACCTGTATACACAACATAACACTTAAATATGAATAAATAAATGCTTTTACGGTGTGATTTAACGAGGCTTATAATATTTATTTGTATTGCATTGAATGCATCCACAATTGCATTGCGAGAGGTTTCGCTTTGATATCAGTATTCCGAGATACATTTCCCAGAAGAACACCATGATGCCACTTACAAACATACTCATAAAGACTAATAGGCATACAACCCTCATTGGTATTCATTGGGAAAGGTAAAAACAAAAGTACTCAAAATATGTAAAAAATACTCTATCTTGAGACAATAGGTGCAGGAACGTTTCTAGTCATAAACATTAGCTTATTGGGACATAATATAAATACAGGGCTTATCCTCGTTTTCGTCATGTGGGATTCTATTTTAGTTGAAAATTTTCGGAAGGTCGTCAATTGTAGGGGGATTCACCGATTCAAAATGATTTTACTCATGTTTCCAGATCGATTGTTTCGGCGGTCCTCTTCTTCATCGGAGGTGCAGTTGGTCACACCCCCAACTCCACGAACGGAAGTAGCTCGCATTAGCTCCTGGTCAGGCCCAGGTCGATTCTCGTATAGGAATGAATTTAAAGTTTCTTCGTATATTCTGGCTTCGGGAAATTCCACCTTTACACGAATATTTTAATGTATCGTATCTGACTGTTTTGTCTTTAAAAATTATTGATATTAATACCTTCGTATGTTTTCGGTCCGTAGCGTATACGATAGATGTGCAGCACACTTCAGCAAACTTTTTAGCGTTTCCATAAAACCTCCAACAACATATTTCTGAGGGTCCAATAGCATCTTTAATAAAATGTATCCTTCCATTGAATCGCAATGCAAGTCTGTCAAACATTTCTAAATTTTTCAGCAAATTTTCATCCGAGGTGCTACAAATAAGGAAATATATTAATACAATAAATTTCTCGTACAAGTAAATAGCGTATCACTCATTCAATGAGATATTTCAGTAAAAATGAATTAATTCCCACCTAGTGTAAGAGTACTTATTATTATGTCGATTTATAAGAAGTTCTACAACGGGTTTTGTAGCATTGGCAATAAACTGCTTCCTCTCCTCTTCCGAGGTGATGAAGGGTACTTGACAAATAGGGTTCATTACACAATTACGACTTTCCAGAGCTTTCTCGGACAAATTAATCAGTCCACCAATACAGAAGAACTTAGCCTCTGCTAATATCTCTTCAATTTCTGTTGTATTTGAGGGCAGAGGGACTGTTCCATCCCGTAAGTGGTTCAAAATAGTTCCAAAGTGCTTCCCACATCGATCGATTAGAATCCATCCTGTAAGGAAGAAAATGAATACCTCTTTAAACAGCCAGGATTAACAATACATTAAACTAATCCATCTCATAATTTCCACACGTTTCAAAATACCTTCAGAGTCAGTGAGAACCTCCATTCGACCAGAAAACATGGCTTGAAGCATAGTTTCAGGCACTTTAGTCAATGTCCCGATTGTTGTGTAGTACAGGGAGCCACCCACATTTAACTTAACGTACTGGGAAGGGTTTCCCTTAATCACTGTCCGCTGATCTCCGGACATGGTCCCCTTTTCTATCTTGATTTAAAATAAAAATCCATAATTTAAATAATAATAACATGTTGTAAATAAAGACACTATACATTACTGATTTTAAAGTTTTAGTTCACCCTATAGGTTCTATGCACGTACCTCTTCCAGTTCTCTCTTGGACAGCACAAAATTAACAGACTTAATACTTTTGAAGTGGGAATGGTGAATAGATTAATTAATGTGGGATGGATAACAATAGCCAGATTTGATTGCTTGATGTATTCCTTAACTTGTCTGTAAATGGTTCCCAAATAATCAAATGGAAAGAGCACACTATAGGTTAATTTTTAGTGCTACCTCCCACACAGAATTGTTATTTTCTGCCCATCCTGTTGAAACATCATCATGTCCTTATGGACTGGGGAAGATGGAGCCGTCTCAAAACCCACCACCGGTCCCGTTACATACACTATTTTACACTTATACCATCCACAAAAGTCTCATCTCTTCTTTCTCTGAATTACTTCCTAATGAATCAGAATTTAAGCTCTAACAGGATTAATCATCTCATTTTTAGTCATCCTTCATTTCAATATTGGTATAATTCCCAAAATAACTACCCAACTGATGATTCCTAAAGCTTCTCACACTTTATCAAATTAAACTTTCGGTGATTTCTCCCCACTTTGCTCGGTTTAGCTTGTTAGTATGTACACTATACAAACGAATTTTATTCCATAGTGTATTATTTCATAGTAAAAAATTACAGTCTATCTAGTTTTAAAATGTGACTGAGCAGAGGTTGGTGTACTATATATGGCATGTTTATCATGGAAATCAGTTGCTGGATTGAACGATTTGTTTCTATTTACTACAAGGCGTCTACGTACAGGCCTATTTATGGGCCACTATTGATAGATAGGTACCCTTTTCGGAGATCAAGGGCTTCAAGGGTAAAGTTTTTCGACAGCATCATAATCATATCTCAGGCTATCCTTAGTCTAGTGTATCAAATGAGCTATTTATAGTAAATATCGGTCAAGTAATTATGAAGGATTAGTGAAACAAACAAACAAACGAACCGGCATTTTAAGGGAATTATAAAGAGTGCCGCATACCCTTTCATCACAATTAATTAAATCTCTTGATTCTCCGACACTTGTTTACTATTAAAGATATCCCGAGTAAATTAAAAGCTTAACTGACTTATTATTAGTGAGTAGTTATTTCGTGTTCTGATGAAAATGATCATTTAGAACAAACTAAGATAAAATCAATTATTAATTATCATTTCAGATTAATTTCATCCCGATGTGAGCCTTAACTTGAGTCAATCGTAAGCATCTTAAATGAGAGAAAATAATAATTGTTGAATTTTATGTTTACCTACTAAAAAATTCTTGCACATGTATTAGAAATTAGAAACTAGAAACCCGACAAACTCGTGGAAGTTCAGCAAGGGGTAAAAACTTAGCATTCAATCAGTCAGTAAAACTCTCAGTACATCAGGATTTTTCAAGCACTTAGAAAAACATGAAAACATGTGCCATGCACCAGGAGTTTCTCAAGAATCATAGTGTCCTCCTGAATCGGGTTTGTTCATTCAAAGATTTATTGTATTGTCTGTTACAAGAGATTGAATTGCCCGAAGGTTGGATTGTCAATCCTGTAAGTACATTCGTGAGTCCCCCCTGCCTCCTTCCTTTGATATATACAACAGAGAAAAGACTTTCAAAGGCGAGTTATTCGGCTGAAATTTGATCAAAACGACTGATAGTAGTTAAACACTAGTAATTTCTATTCACATTAAAGAAGTCCCGTCGTCCCCATGTGGCTTGCATTCTCACATTATTCAACCCACATGCTTATTACAAGCACCCTTACTAAAAAACATTGCAGTAGACTTCATTCTAACACTATTTAACTATTTTTTCTCATCTTTCACCAGTTCACCTCTCTAACAACAAGTATCAAGATTTTACTGCAGATTCAAAATAACATTCCATGCAACCAGAGGCTTTTTAGTTTCTCTTAGCCTTCTAAATTCTAATCATAAGTGGAGGCGGACAGATTTCTGATCGATTATCAGAAGCATTTCTAATTTCAGAGGGCTATGTATGCAGTGTAGTGGGGAATTAAATTGGCCGAATGAAGAGGACATCGTGCAAACAAAGGATTCTCTGTATCTCTATTTGCCTTTACTGGCATCTCACATTTTCAACGTCTATGTATTCTGGGTAAGAGTTTTAGGGAAAAAATATGATGTTCAGATTATAAGATTTGGATCTGAAAGGATTTCTGAACAAATCAATTGAATTTTATTAGCTCTTGGTGCCCCTATCAAGTGGAAAAGCTCGTTCCATGCAGAGTTAGAAATGGGACAGAGACATATTATGGACCGAATATTTGCTGGAAAAGTGTTAATGGTTCATACTCATGTACTAAGAAAATGCTCCACCGTTCGAAATACGTCACAACCTATAAAAAGGTTAAGGAGACGATGTACAAATGCTGTCCCGGCTTGGAGGACCCTGAATGCTTAACTGGTTCGTTTGATTTTTATTTCCTCGATGTTCCCATTCACTAAAAACTTGAATTTAATTAAATGGATTTTTTTAAGAATGTTTCAACTGCTCCAGTTACAAGGCTATGGTCGAAAGACTAGACAAATTGGAAAGTCAAGTGTCTCAGATTTTAGTAGAGCCTGGAAGTGATTTGATGGAATCCCCGTCTTTTGTGGACCGCGATAATCCTCACGAGAATCTATTGCATACTGGAGATCATGCTTATGACAATTCATTGACATTCATCGCCCTCAATACCAGAATGAGTAGCATTATGAGTGAATATAGGTAAGCAAAGCAGTTTACAATTTAGAATCTGATTGGCGCTTGTTAACTTTAAAATAATCATTGCAGAGAAATGGAATCAAGAATTCGTAGCTTAGAATCTGAAGTTGACCGCTTAGCCATTTCCCTAGAAAACATTCAAAGGGCTGTGGATAATCCTAGAGAAAATAATAAAATACCTGAACCACTAACTCGAAATCCCAATTATCCTCGTCGACACACGTTATCAGCCAATACTGACTTAACCTCAACAGTATCCACAACAATCCAACTCCAAACCACCAAAACGATCGACAGGCCGTTGGAGGATAATTTGGATAGGGGGGATATTGCTTCTACATTAAACGATGATTACGGAGAAGAAATACTCTTTGAAAACTCTACAGAACAGTACATCGACCCACTGCACAAAGATTATAACAGCATATAATTTTGTACTTATTTGACACGAAATTCATTTCATCTATACTATATATGTGGTCAATTGTGCACTTTCAATCCTAGGGTTTCAAACTTATCTCTAGATTATTCTAAATTCCATTTTTGTATGAACAAATTTGATTCATATACATATGAGATTATTACATGCTCTTATTTATGGGATTTATGGGATGATTAGCGTTAGAGTCTTAATATACAAATTTCGAAGTAGAAAGAAGTGGCATTTATTTATACATGTTTTAAAGTTTTTTAAATGTCAGTCCCACCACTAAATATGCCTCAAACGCTTGGCAGCTGGCTCAAGCGTCCAAGGTCATATAATTTTTAGTACTTTTTGTAAAACTCTCGAAAATCGGATACTGGAAGGGGTTAAGTTACATTTATAATAAATCTAAATTAAAAGACTACATGGCAATAGTAGGCAATTTTGTTTCAAAACTGAATTGAATTGAATTGAATTGAACTTTATTAACGTGTCAGTGAATTCAAAATACAAAGTACTCTGTTCTCCCAT